>ML369171.1:24574-158036 GCA_005239525.1 Nicotiana knightiana
AAAACCCCCCCCCCCCCCCCGCCCCAGCATTTCCAAAAGTTTCAGAACAACATGAGAGTGTTGAAATGCCCGGACTTGCTCAAAACTCACTCTGAAGCACACCCGAGACTCTCGGAACCTCAACCAAAGATACCGTCAAGCCCTACAACACCATACAAACTTAGTTGAGCCCTCAAATCACGTCAAACAACAAATAAAAACACGAATCACACGCCAATTCAAACTTAATGAACTTGAAACTTCAAACTTCTACAATCGATGCCGAAACCTATCAAATCACTTTCGATTGACCCCGAATTTTACACACAAGTCATATTTGACATTACAAACCTACTCCAACTTCTGGAATCAGAATACCCCGATATCAAAATGCCCACTCCCGATCAAACTTCCCAAAAATTCAACTTACGTCATTTCAAGCCTAGTTGAACTACAGACCTCCAAATCACAATTGGGATATGCTTCTAAGTACAAAATCACCTAACGGAGCTAACGAACCATCAAAATTCAAATCCAAGGTCGTTTACACATAAGTCAACATCCGGTCAACTTTTTCAACTTAAGCTTCCAATTAAGGGATTAAGTGTCTCAATTCACTCTGAAATCTCTTCGGACCCAAACCAACTAGCATGGTAAGTCATATAATAGTTGTAGAGCACAACAGGAGCAGAAAATGGAGGAACAGGGCTACAACTCTCGAAATGATCGGCCCAGTCATAACAAAATGATAGTAACTACCTATTTGTTAAAAAAGATAATTTAAAATATTAATCAAAATTTACACCGCTTAAATTTTAGGAAGCGAAAAGTGTCACATTACATAATTGAGGATAAGAGTAGATTAATATAGATGCACACAAAAATAAACATATACACATACAATAAATGGGTCCGAGAATTAATAAATTTATATACTCACAAGCACAGCACGCACACAAAATCTATAAATATATTCTTTCCCACACGCAAACATATAGTACATTCTTTATATTTCTCCCTTAGTATAACTAACGGAGATTTTATTATTGTAAGGGAAGGGACCGTGGGTCCTATATATATATATATATATATCAATTTGTCCTTTCCTCAATTCTCACCAAGAAACCACCCTTCATCTTAGTAGTAAGGTAAGCTGTCAACAGTGGCTCCTCCTCACCTTTTTCCACCACCGGAACCACCCTAAACCGCCGTAGAACTCCGGCGACCACCTTCTTCATCTGCAAAAACGCCATCTCCTTCCCCAAACAAACCCTAGGTCCAGCCTGAAACACCGGATACAGAAACGGATCCCTAGGAATAAATGTCCAATTTCCTGTCTTAACGTCCCTTTTCAGCCACCTTTCTGGTCTAAAAGTCTGCCAGTCCTTCCCCCATATAACCTCCGCTCTCCCCATTGCGTACGGATGATAACTTATTCTTGTTCCTTTCTTCACGAACGTTCCATCTGGCAAAATATCATCTTGCATGGCTTCTTTAGTATCCACAGGGACAGGTGGGAAAAATCTCATACTCTCACATAGTGATGCATGAGTATATGGCATGTCCTTCACTTCATCGTACGTCGAAGATTCATTACTACTCATAGTGATTTCCTCCAAGATTTCTTTTTCGACATTAGGATTCTTGAAAATCAACCACAAAAACCATGTTAGTGCAGCAGAAGTTGTGTCCCTTCCAGCCAAGATAAAGCTTATCACAATATCTACAATGAACTCTTCATCATGATGATATTGCTCAGAGCTTATTAAGAATCTTGAAAGAAGATCATCACCACTAGAATTAGTACTCAAATTTGATTTCTTCTCCTTCTTTTCCTTTATGATTTCCTTAGCCATTTCGCGAATTTGTGTAGCACACACCTTCAGTTTCTTCTCCGATCCAACGTTGAGGATTCTCTTGAGCTTCCATATAAATGGAGCAAGAGAATTGAATCTCTCACTACTAATTCGAACAACTTCTTCAAAAGCTTTCGCAAATTTTGCCTCAGGAAATGATGGTAATAAATATGCAGGATCATAACCATAAGCAACCATGCAAATGTTATCAAAAGCAAACCTTTGAAGCAAATCTTGCATGTCAAGAACACACTTTTTAGAAGCCGCAGCCATAGTCAGAATAGGAATAAGACGATCACACAGTTCAACATTTACTACCTTTTCAACGAATTTACGCAAAGATTTCGAGTTAAACTCATGGCTAGCAAGTTTTCTTTGGTATTTCCAAATTTCACCATCAGCATTAAAAATCCCATTACCTAAAAGATCCTTGAGAGTTTCTTTACCAAGATACCCTTTTTGATAATTATGGAAATGGTTTTTGAGAATATGTTGAACATTTGAGGAATTTCCTGTGAATATATGACGATGGCCAAAAGGCCGACGGAGGGTAAAAGTAAGAGTTGGTGTACTTAAAACAATATCAGATGTCCATTGAATCCGACGATTTTTGTTGGATTTGATTGAGAAATAAGAGCCAATAATAGGATATGATCTTGGGATTTTGGTGGACTTGGATAAGAAAAAAAGATTGGTTCTAAAATTGATGAAGAAGAAGAAGAAGAAGAATACTAAGGGGAGGAAGTAAAAATAAATCTGTGAAAATATTAGACGAAGATCAAAGTTGAAGAACATTTTCTTCCCTTTTTTTAACTTTCTCAATACAATTAATATTGGTTAAAGAAAGCAAACTTGAGAAGACAAGAAGTAGAGGTTCCAAATCGTTTGTTTATATAATGTTTGTATATACAACTTTTTCAGAAGACTAAAAAGAATTTTGCACTAGATATTCCCCACGTTTATTTTTCTAAAATGAGTAGTAGCTAGATTTTCAACAGAATGCATGTCGACTGTCGACTTCACTTATAGCACGTAGACGGTTGGATTTAAGCTTTAACAGTCCGAGCGGAATCAGAATTTCAACCTTATGGATTCTGAATTTTAGGACCACGACTTCAAGTATACATTCTAAATTTTATGATCAAATATATTGTTTGAGCAAGAGCAAATAGGTTTAGCTGAACCCGTATGGCGGCTTGTACCTCCGCCCTTGCTGACAGTATATGTAATTGATGCAATTTAACTTGTTATAATAAACTGTCTTATATTTTTGTTTTTCCAATAATAAATTTCACACATATTACGAATAGTTGCCTCTAGTGATTCTTTAGATGATTTAATTGTGTAAAAACTTATTATATTATAAGTGTATAAAAGTTAAATCCATTAAAAATTGCATTTTGTATTTGAAGGTGATTGGGCCCTGTTTGATTTAGTTGATTAAAGATAGTTGATAGACATTAACTCCTTAATTAAAAGCAATTTTTAGGAGGATTTTATGAATATGAAGCTAAGGGTTTGGTTACAACTGCTTAAACTAATAATA
This sequence comes from Nicotiana knightiana, assembly GCA_005239525.1. Taxonomy (NCBI): domain Eukaryota; kingdom Viridiplantae; phylum Streptophyta; class Magnoliopsida; order Solanales; family Solanaceae; genus Nicotiana; species Nicotiana knightiana. Next base: position 27,956 of record ML369171.1, read on the forward strand.
AAACAGTTTATGGATTTGATTAGAAAAATCAATTTTATATTTTTTAGAATATTTGTAATGCCCTTATATATAAAATATGAATTTGAGAGTATTTTTACATGAAAAGGATTGAATGAAGGAAATGAATATGTAGAAGGAGTCAAGCATCATGTTTTAAGAAATAAGGTATTTTGGGGATTACAAAACACTACTAAGGGTAAACTAGTAAAAGATTAGATAAAATCAAAAGTGTTTGTAAGTTAAAAAATCATAAGAAAGTCATAATCTATTGAATAAGATCGGCTCAAGATGAGAGCTCAAAAAAAAAATAGACGCTTTTAAATCCAATGTGATAGCTGGAACCGATGAAAAATATGTTATCTGTCCAACATTAGATAGGTTGGCTTGCTAAAGTCATATGCGTGTGACTTAGGACAAGGAGCGTCCAAAACCTCTTAAGAAAGGACAAAAACTAATTAATATAACTTCTCTTCTACTCCCTCTGTTCTCATTTAATTGTGAGAATAAAGTTTTGCATAATCCTTAAGAAAAAATTAACTAGAAATATAATTTGACTAATTCTTTAATTTTTATTTATTTAAGTGCCTCTTAATTATAGAACAATTAATGTTAAAGGCAAAATTAAAGAAATAGTTTAAAAAAATTTAATTTTTAAAATTGACAAATATTTAAAAATAATTATTTTTAATATACATGACAACTAAATATCACAATTTACAACAAAATGGGAATAGAGGCCGTATCTTCAACAGAGAACGTCGACAATTAAGCTTCTGTATTGGGATGTTTTATCACGTGGAGAATGTTGTCAATTAAGCTGATATTTTATCACTTGTCGCTTTGCCATTGACAGCTCACAGCTTTAAGTAATTGCGGCCACCAAAATACGGCCATCAAATGCGGATGTAGAAGCAACTCAGCGTTTATCCGAAACTTTTTAGGAAAAAAATAAATTTATGTGTAAAAATTTATTAAAATAAAATTATAACTATTTCAAAATTATATAATAATTAAATTTATATGTGGTTTTAAAAATAAGTAATATAACTTGATAAAAATAGAGAAATCAAATTAATATTGACATTAATGATAAAAGGGAATAAACGCAAACCACACAAGTTGAACAATTTTGGCCTTGAAGGATGATCAATCTCGAGTTAAAAATACTACAATCGGTGTCGGAGCAGAGTAATAAGATAATAATAGCTAGAAGTAACAGTTTATTGCCTCAGGATGCTTGTTACAATATATTTTACAAATAATTAGACCTCCTTTATATGGTAGAGAAGTCCTCCTTTAGGTACAATTCTATATAAGGTAAAAAAATTCCTCATATTTTGCTAATTAATCGGTTTCATTGATATGTGCCGAGGTTTCAGCTGTGATATTCGACCGATTACGGATATCTCAGTCTTCCGTTATTTTGATTCGATAATGACTTCTCGAGCTGGTTTGGAGTCGAGGTCAGTTCCCGAGCTACGGACTCGATAATCTTGAAGACGCATGCTCTATCCTCGTGCCTAGGTTCGATGGAATCCAGGGTCGATCTTTAATCCATTATATTTCATCCCCGATCTGCCATGCAACAAACGAGCTCGGTTTCTACCGTATACAACAACAAATTATAGGTCTGAACCCATAAATTTAAAAATATAATGTGTTCATTGCTAAGAGTCTTAAAAATTGAACTCATATGCAGGGGCGGAGCTTGAGCTTCGATAACGGGTTCGACCGAACCCAGTAATTTTAATGCAAACCCTATATTTGACTTAAGAAATCCATTGAGTAAGTAAAAATTCTTACTTTAGAACCCAGTAACATAAAAATGCTAGAATCTCGAACCCAATAACTTCAAAGTTTAAATTCTAGATCCGCAATTGTCAACTTTGTTGGCGTTTGCACATTGTGTGCACTTGATCGCTGAGATTATTATGTTCAATCTTCCCTTATACAAAGGTATATATCGTTCGAGTTTATATTATGTGCATTAAAAACATAATTGCTTTTTATATCATTATGTTAAGTTGACTTAACTTATAATTAGCTTTTTATAGTAATTTATGCAAAAAGGAATCTCTGCTGTGACAACATTAATTAGCATAATCTGGAGTCATATATATGCTAAGACTTTAGTGTATGTGCCCTTCTCGTTTATTTATTTTATTATGTGTTATATATCAGTATCGAAGTCGAGAATTAAGGGTGTCTAACGGTATTCAAGATCATATATATATATATATATATATATATGTATGTATAGAAAATAATAATATTTAATATATATACGACATAACTTTCAGGTGAAAAGTATTCAAGCAATTATCTTTGATGGACGATGACTCAGCATCTGTATATACTCATAAGTCATAACATTAGAGTCACATTTGATTAATATAATATAATTTTTAGGTGAAAGGTTTTCTGACTCGGCCTCTGTGTATGAGTTACATCTGGTCCGTTCGTTTTGTCGTAATATATTACAAGGGCTTAGTGCTTTTCTGATCCAGCAATATTTTGGGATGCCAGTATATTCCCACTACCCTTAGTTAAAAGCCAACTAGCTAAAAGAGGTTTAGACTTTCGTCCACACTATAATAGGTTTCCAGTATTATAGAAACAACAAGTACTATAGCTCTCTTCCACTTAATTATAAAAGAACTAATCACTCATTTTTGCAATATGAAACATGTCAAATATGTTACATAAAATAAATGTGACGAATATTAATATTATAATGAAATTCAATTAAGCTAATCATCACGTATATTTATAACGTACTACAGCTCTCTTTCACTTAATATTTTTAAAGTATCACTCGTTTATAATATGAAACATCATTCACATTAGATATATTAATATAATTTGTTATTGTTACTATTCTCATTAGGGGTCTCAATGGATCTTTAAAAACTGATTAAACCGACCGAAATGAACCGTACCTGTCACGCCCCAAAACCGAGGGACGAGACCGGCATCTAACCGAATGATTCCGGTCAAGTGGACCTGGATTGACTTTTCTACCCAACGCGTTACTCCGTGCACAATATACAAATTTATAGTGAATTTACAACCAAATTTCCATTTCCTCTTTTAAAGCTTCAATCCTTTGATGATCCCAAAATTATACAAACTAAACACAACATTTCCATCACGGGACCACGATTTTTGAATAATTACAACTACTACCCAAAATATATATATACAACCCACATCATGTCTACGGAGCCTCTAAGAGTGCTAAGGGTTTACACAATACTTGCCGGCAACAAGGCCCCGCCTATAGCTTAAAAGACATAAAATATACAAAAGAGATGATATAGACTACACACGGCCCCGAGAGGAAATGGGGCTCACCAGAACTGCTAGAGAGATGAAGAGGAGGCACCACTAACGGCGAACCGAGATACCTATAGAACCACCTACATCCATATAAAAGATGTAGCGCCTCCGGCAAAAAAGGACTTTAATACCATTGAATAGTACTAGTATATATGTATAAACAAACTTTACTCTATGTAAAATCAAACAATACACATATATGAGGCAGTTAAAGAAACCCAAACAAATATTGCACAGAGATACAGAGAATCACAAATGAGGCTTCCACAGTTTCTTATTTCAATTGTTCTCATGTTGCGGCGCGCAACCTGATCTCACCTTACAATCATATTCCACCCTCATTTCTTCTGTTGTGGCGTGCAACCCGGTCCCATCTCACAATCACATTACACCTTTATTACTTTTGTTGCAGCGTGCAACCCGATCCCACCTTGCAATCCTGTTGCGGTGTGCAACCCGATCTCACCTTACAATTCTATTGCGGCGTGCAACCCGATCCCACCTTACAATTCTGTTGCGACATGCAACCCGATCCCACCGTACAATCACATTGCACAGCAACAACCACCAACAATTATATCACAAGGATATTCATCATGAAGAACATAAGTTGATATCAACCAATAACTATGTGAAATCAAGGCACAATGATCCTTACCAATCAGTAATTTATATATGGTGTTGCCACAATCATTTAACTCAATAAAATCAGTCCATATTTACTTTCATCATTTGCTACACAGCCTTTAGCACTTTGATATGTTCAACAATGTAATTAATAGCAACATCAACCAACAATTCAATCACAAAGATTCGTAACAACCAAGTAACCATATGAAATCAAGGCCACGTAAATCTTTATCAAACAGTGAGTCATATACGGTATGCCATCAACGTATAGCTCAATTAGTTTATCCCCGTTTCCTTTCCATTATTTACTACACAGCATTTAGCACTTAGATACATTCAACACTTTGATTCATTATCATTTCTTTCGTTTTGCAGCACATCCTCTCACAATGATGTATTCAACATTTAACGAGCTTTGCACATGATACAATAAGCAGAGAGAATCACCTTTTTGCAAGTTCATATAACATGGTGATCAACTAAGAAATTTCAAAGAACGAAGTCTTACACCTCGACACAGCAGAGCAATCAATTCATATATGCTCAAGTAAGAATTTCACACTGAGTGCTCGGACACCAACAAGATGACTCTACAAAGATTAAAGTTAGCCATACATACCTCGAGTTGGAATTTTCCCTTTAATTTTTTTATCACAAATCACCGGACCTTCTAGCACCTTCAATCTAGTTCACAATGTGGCATAATTGAACTTAGAATTAGGAATAATGATCATGTCTTGAACTCACTTGAGCATTCTATCAAACACTAAGTGTTCCTTTAGATTAAATGGCCTCTTTTTAGTGAAAGATTACTCTAACCCATTTCCTTTAACTAGATTATGACTAGTTGGTTACATGCATGCAAGACTCCTACCCCCATCTTCATGGACTCGCCTAACCATGTTTTATTTTAACAAAATCTGGAAATTAAGGTTGATGGGGTGGAAGCTTACCTCTTGTAGTGAAGAAAATGGTGTCCTACTTGATCAATTCCATGCCTAAGTAGTGATGGAGGAACAAATTTAATGAAGTTGGAACTCTCTCTCTCTAGAACCCACTCTCTCCTCTCTCTCTAATTTATCAGAAAATAATCTTAAAATGAAAGGGGTAAGTGTTTTAATGAACTGGGGGTCGGGTATAAAATATGAATTTTTAACAGTCCCGAAGCAGCAATGCGGTCAGGAATGCGATCGCATTCCTGCTATGCGGTCCGCATTCCTGTCAAATAAATAGCCCTCAAATGGGCCAAAAAGAAAAGCAGACTGCCCAGGTATGCAACCACTATGCGGTCCGCATACCTGTTATGTGATCGCATAGTGCGTCGCATAACTCCCTCCGCAAAAGTCGAGGTGCAAGAATGCGACATCTATGCAGCCCGCATTCGTGAAATGCGATCGCATTCTAGGCCACATAGTTGTCCTCAAAATGGACAGCAAACTGTCCAAGTATGCGACCACTATATGGTCCGCATACCTGATATGCGATTGCATAGTGGACCGCAGACCTACACAAACCTAGAAAATTATATATTTTAAGTCTGGGGGTACTTTTTAATTCACAAGGGTCCGTTTTAAGAATTTCTACAGACATAACAACACGGGGACCTGTTTGGGCATTATTTTTAAACTTGAAATTTTACGGGTCTTTACATTCTCCCCCACTTAAAATCATTCGTCCTCGAATGAGTATCGGGGAATCACTTAGCTAAGAGAACACAAAACATGCCAACCCCCCGAATTTTTACTAACTCCGATATTTCCTGAAAATTTTGCCAGAGTTTCCTTTGTAATTAGGCCTATCTACCTGTCAGAGGTCCCCCGAAACACATTTTAACCAATTCCACACATTTTTAGTTACTCTATCAACTTGCACATAATCCGGTCATTCCAACAAGCTACATATAGTTCAATTACTTCCACAAGCCTCACATAGTTCGGTTAATTCCACAAACTTGCATATCATTTAACTATCACATGAATTGCACATAATTTACCTTACTTCAAGGAGTTACACATTACCCAAATAATTACAACACACACAAATATGGCACAACTTGAGAAATTACAATAGTAGGGCAACTAGGGGAGAGGGGGGGGGGGAATGGGGTGCTTTTGCACAAAATTTGACACAATATATAATTGCTTAGGAATGACAATTTTCAAACCATTACCGGACTCATTCAAACAAATGGGGATATTTCTCTCTCATTTCATTTTCCGCTTCCCACGTGGCTTCTTCGACTTGTTGACTTCACCATAACACTTTAACAGAAGCAATCTCTTTGTTCCTCAATCTACGGACTTGCCTATCAAGAATAGCAACTGGAACCTCTTCATATGACAATCCTTCATTAATTTAAACTGTCTCAACCGGAAAAATGGCGGATGGATCCCAAATCACCTTCTTTAACATGGACACATGAAACATCGGGTGCACTAATGACATCTCAGGGGGCAATTCCATCTTATAAGCCACCTGTCCTATCCTTTGAGCGATCTGATACGGCCCGACATACCTAGGGCTTAATTTACCTTTCTTCCCAAACTGCATTACTCCTTTCATGGGAGACACCTTCAAGAATACCAATCATCTACTTAAAACTCCAAATCTCTTCGACGAACGTCCACATAGGATTTCTGACGACTCTGAGCAGTATTCATCCTTTCCTGAATGACTTTCCTTTTTCCATAGCTTTGTGCACAAGGACCGGTCCTAGCAGTTACGCCTCGCCAACCTCAAACCATCCAATCGGAGACCTACACCTCTTTCCGTGCAATGCCTCAAATAGGGCCATCTGAATACTAGCATGGAAACTATTATTATAAGCAAATCCTATAAGCGGCAAGTGATTATCCCAGATACCCTTGAAATCTAATGCACAAGCCTGTAACATATCTTCAAGCGTCTGAGTGGTCTGCTCTGCCTGCCCATCAGTCTGTGGGTGGAATGTTGTGCAGAGATTTACCTGCGTAGCCAAACCTTGCTGAAATTTCTTCCAAAAGTTAGTTGTGAACTGGGCCCTGATCCGAGATAATAGACACTGGAGTGCCATGGAGCCTGACTATTTATTTGATATATAACTGAGCGTACTGTTCTGCAGTATCGGTGGACTTGACTAGCAAGAAATGTGCCGACTTCGTGAGCCGATCCACTATTACCCAAACTGAGTCGAACCTACGTGGAGTGCAAGGTAACCCCACCACAAAGTCCATATTTATCATTTCCCATTTCCACGTCGGTATTTCCATGAGTTGTGCCAATCAACTGGGCCTCTGATGCTCGGCCTTCACTTGCTGACAATTCTGACATCTAGCCACAAAGTCCGCCACCCCCCTCTTCATACCATTCCACCAATAAATCTCTTTGATATCATGATACATCTTCGTAGAACCTGGGTATACTTAATACCTGGAATTGTGAGCCTCTGCCATTACCCTTTCCCGAAGATCATCCACGTCCGGAACATATAGCCTCCCTTGGCACCGCAAAACACCGTCATCATTGCCGAGTGAAAAAGCTGCAGTCTTATGATTCAGAATTGCCTCTCTCAACTGTACCAATGCTGGATCTCTGAATTTCTTTCCTCTGACTTCTGCTACAAGCGAAGACTCCGCTCCGTTATGCACCACGACATTCCCTTCATCTGAGGTTGAAAGACATACCCCCAGACTAGTCAACTGATAAACCTCCTGAGACAAAGGCCTCTGACCTGCTTCCAAATGAGCCAAGCTACCCATGGATTTCCAACTAAGAGCGTCGGCTACCATATTCTCCTTTCATGGATGTTACAGAATATTCATATCATAATCCTTGAGCAATTCTAACCACCTCTGCTGCCTTAAGTTCAACTCCTTTTGTTTGAATAAATATTGAAGACTCTTGTGGTCTGTGAACACTTCCACATGGACCCCATAAAGATAATGCCGCCAGATCTTTAATGCAAACACAACCACCGCGAGCTCCAAATCATGCATCGGATAATTCTTCTCTTGATTCTTGAGTTGCCTAGAAGCATACGCTATAATCTTCCCGCATTGCATCAACACACACCCCAAACCAACCCTTGAAACATCAAAATAAACCATAAATCCCTCTGTACCCTCTGACAAGGCCAACACCGGTGCCGTGGTCAGTCTCAATTTCAATTCCTGAAAACTCTTTTCACAAACATCGGACCACTGGAACTTAACCGCCTTTTGCGTCAGCTTAGTCAACGGGGAGGCGAGGGTAGAGAATCCATCCACAAATCTTCGATAATACCCAGCTAGACCTAGGAAACTGCGAATCTCTGTTGGGGTCGTTGGCCTAGGCCAATACTTTACCGCTGCAATCTTTTGGGGATCAACCAGAATCCGTTCCCGGGAAACAACATGGCCCAAAAAGGTGACTGATTCTAGCCAAAATTCACATTTTGAAAACTTTGCATACAACTAGTGCTGATGAAGAGTCTGCAGAACTGCCCTAAGGTGAGTAGAATGATCTTCCTGACTTCGCGAATAAACAAGGATATCGTCAATGAATAAAATCACAAAGGAGTCAAGAAACGTTTTGAAAACCCGATTCATAAGATCCATAAAAGCTGCTGGGGCATTTGTTAGCCCAAAAGACATTACCAGAAATTCAAAGTGCCCATATCGAGTCCTAAAGGCAGTCTTAGGAATATCCTACTCCCTGATCTTTAACTGGTGATACCCGCACCGCAAATCAATCTTTGAGAAGAACTTAGCACCTTGAAACTGGTCGAATAAATCATCTATCCGAGGCAATGAGTATTTGTTTTTTATGGTGACCTTGTTGAGATACCGATAATCAATACACATTCGAAGCGATCCGTCTTTCTTTCTGAAAAAAAGAACTGGTGCGTCCCAAGGTGACACACTTGGCTTTATGAAACCCTTTTCTGATAGATCTTTCAATTGTTCTTTTAACTCTCTCAATTCTGCTGGCGCCATTCGGTAAGGTGGAATAGATATTGGCTGCGTATCTGGCAATACATCAATCCCGAAATTGATCTCTCTATCTGGTGGAATCCCAGGAAGCTCTTCCGGAAATACTTCAAGAAATTCATTCACATGAGGCATAGATTTGGGAGCAGGCACCTCTAAAGTGGTGTCTGCAACCCGGACCAAATGGTAGATGAACCCTTTTCTGATCATCTTTGAGGCTTTAAGGTAGGAAATAAATCTACCTCTTGGCACAACATTATTCCCCTCCCACTTGATAACTGATTCATTAGGAAACTCGAGCCTCTTAATTCTGGTTCGGCAGTCGAGTTTAGCAAAGCACGAATAGATCCAATCCATCCCCATAATTACATCAAAATCTACCATTTCTAACTTAATAAGATTGGCCATGGTATCCCGACCACGCACCGTGACAACACAATTCCTATAGACTCGCACGGCCGTAATAGAATCACCAACCGGAGTCGACACAGAGAACAGCTCGTGAAGCTGTTCGGGTTCTATCCCAAAACTTGAAGCAATAAATGGAGTAACATATGACAAAGAAGACCCGGGATCAATAAGAGCATAAACATCATGTGACTGAACAGTCAGAATACCTGTGAGAACATTTGGAGAAGCCTTTGCACTCTGGCGACCACTCAAAGCATAGAACCGACTGGGTCCCCCTCGACTCCGTGCTCCACCCCTAGCTGCATCGCGCCCTGCTGGAGCTGGAGGGCGTGCTGAAGATGTAGCGACTGAAGAAATGGATGGCTGAGCAGTGCCCCTACCCGTGCCCATATGGGGTGCACGACAGTCTCGCTGAACGTGGCCTCTCACTCCACACCTATAGCATACTGGTATGTTCAAGTAACAGGGCTTATAATGAAACCTACCACACTTAGGGCATGGGGCCCTCCGTTGCTGCTGGAACCTCCCACCTGAACGACCCGACTGATGGAACCTTCTGCTGTTTGAACCTGGTCCAGCGCGACCTCCCTGCTGATAACTATGCCCTGGTGACGGCACACTGGCTGAGGACTGAGCATAAGACTAAGATGGCCCCGATGACCCTCTCCCAAGGACTGATTTCCCAGCTCCAACTAACTCCCAGGGTTGCCTGCTGACCGGGCCCTACTACTACTCTCCCTCTCCATTATTATCTTTAATTTCCGAGCCTCCATAGCCTGGGAAAATCCCACAATCTTCCTGTAGTTCATATCTGAATGCGGAGCAACTGTAGCAGCTTCATTAATAACCAAGGGACCAAGGCCCTGAACAAACCGACGAACTCTGGCCTCCACAGTAGACACCATGTGAACAACATATTTGGACAAGCGCACGAATTCCATATGGTACTCCCACAAACTCATGTTGCCCTGCTTGAGGGCCTCAAACTCTGTAGCATGGGCTGCCATAATCTCGGCAGGCAAGAAATGATCCACAAAGGCATCCACAAACTCCTCCCACCTCGCCGGAGGGTTCCCCTCTCCACAGTAACTCTCCCACATTTCAAACCACAAGTATGTATCTCCCTTCAGACTAAGGAATCCAACTCAACCCCCTCTGTCTCAGTAGCCCTCATAACTCGAAAGGTCTTGCACATCTCATCAATGAACTCCTGAGGATCAGCCTCTGAGTCGGTTCCTGTGAACTCTGGAGGGGCTAACCGCAGAAACTGGTTGACCCTGGAACCTGAAGAATCCCCTTGCTCGCTAGAGGATGCAGAGGCAACACTTGATCTTTGGGACTAGGAGGCCACTAGCTGGATCAACATTTGAATAGCTCCCCTGAGGTCCCCATCAGAAATCCCGGGACCAGAAGTTGGGACTGAGGAAGGATCAGGAACCTCAGCGGGATGGATTTCAATACACTCCGCTGGAGTAGGAACAGGAATAGTTTGGCTTGCAGTGGAGGAGTCGGGTTGGTTTGTGGCCGGGGAATCATTCACACCCGCACCACCAACTGGAGAATTTGTGGCCACTCCTGGGGTGGCATTGGCCTATAGGCCGAGTCGAGCTCTCTTCTTGGGTGCCATTTACTGAAAATTGGGACAATGCACGAGTTAGATAAAGATTTTCTCACCTTCCACTTCATCACACGATACAGAGTGACAATGAAAGGGTATTTTCCTAAATGTCCATGCAGCCCCCTAATTATAGATGTGGTCGACAACACACCGATAAGAAGGCCTCTACTAGACACGGCTCCGAGACATCCTAGGACACTTTTAAAACCTTAGGCTCTGATACCAAGTTTGTCACGCACCAAAACCAAGGGACGAGATCGGCACCTAACCGAATGATTCCGGTCAAGCGGACCTGGATTGCCTTTCCTACCCAACGCGTTACCCCGTGCACAATATACAAATTTATAATGAATTTACAACCAAATTTCCATTTTCCTCTTTTAAAGCTTCAATCCTTTGATGATCCCAAAATTATACAAACTAAACACAACATTTCCATCATGGGACCACGATTTCCGAATAATTACAACTACTACCCAAAATATATATATATATACAACCCACATCATGTCTACAGAGCCTCTAAGAGTGATAAGGGTTTACACAATACTTGCCAGCAACAAGGCCTCGGTTATACCTTAAAAACATAAAATATACAAAAGAGATGATATAGACTACACACGACCCCGAGAGGAAATGGGGCTCACCAGAACTGCTAGAGAGATGAANCATATTGCACAGAGATACAGAGAATCACAAATGAGGTCTCCACAGTTTCTTATTTCAATTGTTCTCCTGTTGCGGTGCGCAACCCGATCCCACCTTACAATCATATTCCACCCTCATTTCTTCTGTTGCGGGGTGCCACCCGATCCCATCTCACAATCACATTACATCCTTATTACTTCTGTTGCAGCGTGCAACCCGATCCCACCTTACAATTCTGTTGCGGCGTGCAACCCGATCCCACCGTACAATCACATTTCACAGCAACAACCACCAACAGTTATATCACAAGGATCTTCATCATGAAGAACATAAGTTCATATCAACCAATAACTTTGTGAAATCAAGGCACAATGATCCTTACCAATCAGTAATTCATATATGGTATTGCCACAATCATTTAACTCAATAAAATCAGTCCATATTTACTTTCATCATTTACTACACAGCCTTTAGCACTTTGATATGTTCAACAATGTAATTAATAGCAACATCAACCAACAATTCAATCACAAAGATTCCCATCGTCAAGGATATTCATTCGTAACAACCAAGTAACCATATGAAATCAAGGCCACAGAAATCTTTATCAAACAGTGAGTCATATACGATTGATAACTGCGCTAAGCATGAATGGCAGTCCTTCGTGGATTGTTTCGCTGATTACCACCAGATTTGGATGGATCAGGAAGATGCTGATAAAACGGCGTTCATCACGCCATGGGGAATGTATTGTTACAAGTTGATATCATTCGGCTTAAAGAATGCAGGGGCCACCTACATGAGGGCCATGACCACCATATTCCATGACATGATTCACAAGGAGATCGAGGTGTACGTGGATGATGTCATTATCAAATCAAAGAAGTCTGCGAATCACATGGAGAATTTGGGGAAGTTCTTCAATAGATTGCGAAAATACAATCTGAAACTAAACCCCGCGAAGTGTTAATTCGGGGTTCCTGCTGGGAAGCTGCTGGGATTTATTGTAAGCCGCCGGGGAATAGAATTGGATCTGTCAAAGGTCAAAGCCATTCAAGAGCTACCACCACCAAGGAACAAGAAAGATGTGATGAGTTTCTTGGGGAGGCTTAATTACATCAGCCGGTTTATAGCACAGTATATAGTCATCTGTGAGCCGATCTTCAAGATGCTGAAGAAGGACGCTGCGACCAAGTGGACCGATGATTGTCAAAAGGCTTTCGACATAATCAAGGAATATTTTTCAATACCGCCAGTCCTAGTACCGCCCGAGCCAGGCAAACCTCTGTTACTCTATCTTGTCGTGTTAGATGGAGCTTTCGGCTGCATTCTGGGGCAACACGATGAAACGGGAAGGAAGGAACAAGCTATTTATTACCTCATCAAGAAGTTCACTCCATATGAGGCCCGATATTCTCTATTAGAGCGTACCTGTTGTGCTCTAACTTGGGTCACCCAAAAGTTGAGGCATTACTTCTGTGCCTACACAACATATCTCATATCAAAGATGGATCCATTAAAGTACATCTTTCAGAAGCACATGCCCACTAGCAATCTATCCAAGTGGAAAATCTTGCTGAGCTAATTCGACATTGTCTACATGACTCAGAAGACAGTTAAAGGACAAGCTCTGGCAGACCATCTTGCTGAGAATCCTGTAGACAAAGGATACGAACCCCTGAAAACATATTTTCTTGATGAGGAGGTATCATTCATAGGAGAAGACATTGCAGAATCCTATGATGGTTGGAGGATGTTCTTCGATAGAGCAGCAAACTTCAAGGGATTCGGTATTGGAGCAGTCCTAGTATCAGAGACCGGTCAGCATTATCCGATATCCGCCAAACTCAGGTTCCCTTGCACCAACAATATGGCCAAATATGAAGCCTGCGTCTTGGGGATCAATATGGCCATTGACATGAACGGCCAGGAATTGTTAGTGATTGGTGATTCAGACTTATTGGTACATCAGGTACAAGGAGAATGGGCAACAAAGAATTCCAAGGTACTGACGTATCTGCACTACGTACAAGAATTAATAAAGAGATTCACAAAGTTAGAGTTCCGGCCCTTCAAGATCAAACACAAGAATTCCACAGCATACAGACCTCAGATGAATGGAGTCGTAGAGGGCGCTAACAAAAACACAAAGAAGATACTAAGGAAGATGATAGAAAGGCACAAGCAGTGGCATGAAAAGTTGTCATTCGCTTTATTGGGATACCGCACCACTGTCCGCACATCAACAGGGGAAACTCCCTATATGCTAGTTTATAGTACAGAGGCTGTAATTCCTGCCGAAGTCAAGATTCCATCTATAAGAATTATACAGGAAGCTGAGCTCAGCGAATCCTCTAGCATAAGTGCTTTCTTCCTTCCAGACTAAACGCTATCTCCATCTGCGTTCGCATAAGCAAGCGATGCCTCTAGCACTATTTACTGCGCTTTCCTTTGGGGCTAATCTCTACCCCTTTAATTCACAGGACTAAGCTCTGTCTTGTCAGCATCATACTATTGTATCTTCATGGGCTGAAATATCACCTACTAATCCAAAGGCGTCACCGTTCGGAGGCACCATCTTCATGGCCCGAGAACACCATGTCATGGCCTGAGGATCTTTTTTATCAGTTTGCATATCATTATTCAAAGGCTTCATGGTTCGGAGGCACCATCCTCATGGCCCGAGAACATCATTTCATGTCCTGCGAATCCTGCATCAAGAAATTCATGGCCCAGGACATCATGGTCTAAAGACATCATCCTTAACCATACAAAGACAACATTCATAGTCCAACGGGAATTTGCATCATGTTTAAATTACGCACGATATGTTTGTATTACTCATTTGCAGGAAACCTAGCAAGCAAACTGTCATCCCGACAGGAGCGGTCCCGCTCCAGTTCTCCTAACAACCCCGTAAGCCGTTTGTGCGCCTAACCCTATACTTTGCATCCGTTCTTGTAAAAATTCATCGGTATACTTCACCGGTGGCTCCTGAACTACATACGGCCTGATTCCTGTAAAATCAGGGATATGTAGGCAGCTAAAAAGCCAGGGTGCGGCCCGAACCTTTCAAGCTATTTCCATCCGGTCAAATTGGTCATCATGTCTTTACCCGACAACTCTTCCATCCTTCCCAGGTAAAGAGGGGAAGCTGTTGATACCAATTTTTCCTCAAATTATTTTTAAATTTGCATATATACCTTCAAAATCAAGTTCCATAACAATTGGTATTTTTGCACAATTTTCTCATATTTTTATAAATTTATTCCTAATTTATCCAGTATTTTTATCTCTAATAATTAATTGTAAATTGCATTAAAAATGATTTCAAAGACATTTCTTGACTTAATATATTATTTTTAATCCTATTGAGACCAAATTATTTCACAATTAGCCATATCGGCACTCTTTGGCTATAATTGCAATAACTTTGCAATTATAAGCTAATCATATGTTTTATGCTATTTTGGCCCAATAATTAGTTATTTTATATTTTAAATACTAATTAATCATGTTGATTTAATTTTATTAAGCATCAATTTTATTTTTATAATTATCATCTATTTTTATAAATTATTTATCTATTTTTATGGGGTATTTAACAAATAGTCATTTTTCATTTCAATTCTAACCTATTAAAACCATCCCAACCCCCAATTAAAATGACCCAAGTCCAAAAATCTACCTAACCTGGCCCAGGTCCTCTTAAATCCTGATCGTTGATCATTTTGATCAACGACTCAGATTACCCATTTCCTTAATTAATCCTAAACAACCTACCCCAAACCCTCATTCACCCCTCTCATTCTATCGTTACACTCCGACGTCCTCTCCTCTCATATCTCTCATCTCTTCGACTCCCTCTGCTAAACCTAGCCCCTTCTCCAGTCGTTGTTTTGCCGTTAACCATGGTGGTCTCACCGCCACCCCCAGCCTATGGCTCTCCTCCTACACCGGATTGATGTTGTCCTGAGGTTTTCAAGAGAACCAGGGGCGGTTCACTTACCTCCCATGATCTCACATGCCGTTCTCTGGCCATCCATGGCCGTCCGAGTAAGATTCTGTTATTTCCGGCTAGAACCAGTGGTTTCTAAGTCGTTTCTCCTTTTCTTTGGGTTGTCTCTGTGAAACCCTAATTACTAGTCTCTGATTTTCTTAGATCTCTAACAGATGTTTTCAAAGGTTGTTCTGTTTTCCCTAAAACGATTTTTCATTTTCAAACTAGGGTTTCATAACCCCTTTTAAAACGGTTTTCCTATGATTCTTCAGTGATATCCTAGGATTTCTACTGTGTTTTAGCGATTTATTTAAGTCTCTCACTTTATCTGAGTTGTTGTGTTAAAACCCTAATCTTTACTCCTAAACCTTGAGTTCCTGATTTTATCTTTGATAATATGTTTGCATATGAGCTTGCGTCTCATGAGCTTTATGATTCCCTGAAAATTTACCCTATGGTGTTCATCTATGTCTTTGATTTTCTTTATTTTCCCGCTTACATCAATGTTTACTCTGTAATTCATGTGAATCCCTAATTTCATATGATTTTACTCTACTGTGATTACTAGGGTTTCAGATTTCTTGACCATTATCTATTTGATTCGTGTTGACTTTCTTTAGCTGATGTTGTCCTTATTCGAGTCCCTGATTCCCTGGGATTAGTGTCCTTCACTGATCTCCTATGGTAATACATTACTGATTTTGACCCATGAGTTATTCACTTACCTTATTTGGTTGATTCTACTGTTAATCGATTCTCATAGACCTTTCCTTAATTAGATTTTCTGAACCTAGACTAATTACTTGTTCTATATGCTGAAATTATTTCCCTGTGTGGTATTCCAGTCATACGTGATACTTCCCCTAATTGGTGCTAATTTCCTGAGATTTGAACCTCACTCGAGAGTTTCTTGTTGATTTCCATCATTCCCTACCTTATTTTTCGTAGTTGATTATGATGATTCTTATGAAATTCCTTAATTAATATGTTATGTACCTAGCCTAATTACCTGCCCTATACTTGTATTAGTTTGTAATATTTCCTTATGTGTCATATGTCAGCCATGTGGTATATTTCCTTATTTGTCACATGTCCATTACCGTTTGAAATTGACCCCTTAATTGAAGGGAGTATTGACCTTAATTCTCTAATGATTAATCCTGATTCCTTTATTACTGCTTAACTACAGACTTTACCTTATTTGCTACCTGTTTTCAAAGCTATTTATACCCAGGCCTCTTATTTTCAAACACACGAACTGATATGTTCAACTCTCTCTCACACACTAATAAAAAACTCTCTGCTCTCTCTTGTGCTAGCTACTACCATTCTAAGTTAGCCGACTGCAAGCTAAGGTTAACTATTGTGCATCTCCTACTTCCTGTTTGTGTTACTGCTTTCTTCACTTCATTGGTATGTTCTAATTCAAATTTCAGTTCTCAAACCAACATGTTTCTATTATTGTTGTAATTCAGTGTGTTTCTAAGTTGCTTTTACTTATTATTCAACATGTATCTAGGATCCTGAACTCCCCTCTGCCTGTTAAGTTTATGCTTTACTTGTCAATGACCAACATATTTATGTGTCTTGTGTGAATCCCCATGCCTATGATTGGTACATTAGTGATCATGGTCCTAGTTGTTTAGTGTTGATATGTTAATATGATCCAGTACTTTACTGTATCCCTGATCCTCTGGACCCTTGCTCTGTATTTGTCCCTCAAATCCCATTACCCGTATTTGTGATTGTTGGACTATCCCAGGTCCTTTGTGTGATGTTGAAATTTTATTCCAATCAAGTCTCCCTCTTCAAAAATGTTTTTCTTACTTACCCTTCCTCAAAATTGTTTTCTTATTTAAATCATTTTAAAAAATAAAAAGCACGCTCACATATACTCTTACAAGTCTAGGTTCTGCCCCTTCTGTGTGAGCATTACCTTGGGACCCTTGAGCTCCCTCTGAACTTTTACACACAGAGGCTGGCCATTCCACACTGCACTTACTCTATTTTGGCTATGAAATCATGGTGTGAGCACTGCCCGGGAGCCCTTGGGATCCTTAGGGAACTCTGACACACCCGTATTATGAGAATGTTGTGAAATAATACCTGGTATTGAGGACTTTGAGACTTGAGCCTATTTCGTAGGCTCCCTATAGTTAAATTCTTATTTTCCTTCTATTTCAGTTGTGTAATTTGTATTCAATGGCCTGTAATAATTATTTGTAAACAACTCTGGGGTCGGATAGTGAAAATGGATGGGTGATATGCATGATGTAGTGTAATTAAGGTTAGAAACCATGCCTCTAGGTTTATTTTCTCTATGCGCAATAGCAGCCATGTTTAGGTATACCATGTCATGCATTAGATATCATGTTACTTAGGATTTACGTGTATTCGACATATCCACGCTTAGAAATCCTGCCTATAGGATAAATAATTACAATAAAATAAGTTGTTATTACGTGATTCTGCCCATGTTCTGAAATTTCACTAGAAGTAATGTCTTAGGATAAATAAGATGTAATCACGTCTCATCATGCTATACACGTAGAGATCCTGTTTTAGGTAAACAACGATTAAAATTTGTCACCTATGATATTCCGGAAACTGTGCATAATGCTATTATTCTATGTGGATTTAGAAATCCTGTTTAAGTTATTATGCATCATGTTGCATTAGATATCATGTTATAGGATCATATCTATTTAACTGCATTTAGTCTAAACACAGAACAGTCCCTTGTTCTCAGCAACTGGTAATTAGTCTTTGTACATCTTTACACCTAGAATCGCATGTTATTAGCTATAAACAACCTAGAGTCATTAACAAATCTGAATAATTATTGCATGTTATCCAACACTTAGGCAAGACTTAGGCAATTAACCTAAAAAAGATAAAATCAGAACTGTCTTGGTGATCATGTTTAACTGTCAGCATGCTTAAAACCAGTAGGCAAGCCTGATTAAGACTTCCTCTCTGAGTTATGCAATAATCTGTCTTTGTGTTATCACCTAGATACCATGCTTTAGGATCCTGAGTTAATATGGACCTTAATTGTGTACGAGACATGTTGTTATGTGTACTGTGTGTGGAGGAATATCTGAGCCTTTATCTGTTTTCTATGCTTTCCTTTATCTGCAGTCCTACTTGTTTTGTTATCTGACGCCTTAGAATTTTACCTTTAAAACCTGAGGGTCTGCCTAGAACTTCCTTTAGGATAGGAGTCCTAATTTCCTCCGGGACTGATAGGAAGGGACGGGTAACAGCATGCAATAGAGGTCAAGTCCAACACTCGTTTTAATAACCTTACGGGGTGGGAAGGGTAGAATATGGATATGATGACAGGTGCACTAATACCACGTGTAGCCCCTCTTTGAGGAGTGATTACCGAGTATTGCATTGATGTGATCCATATTATTATAAAACTAGGACACCTTTATATGCTAGCTCGTAATTCCTTTTCAAAAGCTAATCTTCTTTACTGTTTTCTTTAAAACATCTGCATGCTTAAGACTTAAATTCCTTTTATTTGAGCCTTTACTTGTTATTTGCTAATTGTACAAATTCACGAAATCATTTGGCCGGGAACCACACTTTTGGATCCTGAGGGGTGCCTAACACCCTTAGGATAATTTCAAGCCCTTACCCAAATCTCCGGTTAGCAACATAGTTGTGATTGAAACCCTTAGGTTCCCTAACGCACCGTTAAAATCGTTAGGTAGCGACTCTTCAAAATACGCAAATCCCTTTCCCAAAAGGAAATAGTTGTCCCAACCAATGTCATAAACCCGATCTCCGCGAGGAAAAAAGGGGGCGCGACATCATGGTGAATCTGCTGGGGATTATAGGCTTTTACCATTTCAATTTCTTTCATGAATTTGTGCTTTTATTTTTAAATACTTGCACCCTTTCCTATTCCCTTTACATGCAATTAATTGTTTACTTCGGGTATTTACTTTTCTTCAAAAACAAAACTGATATGTCTCTTTGTTTCCTTTTGTAACTGCTTTAAATCATTATTACCATTTTTACCACTTTCTTTAACGTGCAAATACGTGATAACTTGTTTTAATACTTATTGCATAAATCATTCTCAACATTCATACACTCGTCCCAAACAAAATACAATAGCAACGCTTGATGAGTGGTTGCGCCCTTCCCATATTATCACCCACTAAATTCGGAAAGGCTTATTTGCGGTAAAACTAGTCGATCAGCGGTGCAGTCGACGGTTCCGTGCATTTCCCCCTGAGTTGTCCGCTTAAGGGTACCGGTCTATAACCCCATAGAAACCTTACTCTGTTGCACTATTGCATGCATCATGGTCAAACCTAGTCAAGTTAAAGTGTCATCCGCACGATAGCTTTTAAGATATCCTTATCCAAAAGTCCACCGGCTTTCCTTAAACCCAAAATGACGCCCTCACGTTCTGTGCATTTATTTGGAGAACTAAATGCTTCCTGCTAATTATTGATGATAAATAGTCGAGTCCGGTGGGGGTAAGGGCCTAACCTTACTTGCTTTGCAGAAAAAATGAGGCACGAAGTCCCCAGATTCGGCATGGTCTCCAACATCCACCCAAAACTGTTGAGCTGGTGGGAGGATCTGCACTCTAGTGACAAAGCTATCGTCAGGATACACTTGGGTAATCTACCGTCTCTCCTGGAAATCCAGCCTAACAAAATGATAATAGAGGTTGCTACCCTGTTCTGGGATCGTGAAAAGTCCATGTTCCGCTTTGGGAACATCAAAATGACGCCTTTGATAGAGGAGACAGGAGAGCTGGCTAACCTAGTATGGGAAACCCCAGGGTTGTTGATGCCTGAGAACCGCCCAGGCAAAAGTTTCCTCAAAATGATGTGCCTGAAAAAGGACGCGGTATGTTTGTAGGATTCGTACATTCCTTTTGACTACTTGTACGAAAGGTATGGCTACAGCAAATCATACCGTACCTACCATGACGAGTTTGCTATCACCTCTCTGGGACACGTCCATCACCGAGTGTTCGTGTTTATGGTTTGCTTTTTGGGTTTGATCGTGTTCCCGGTAAAGAAGGAAAGGATCCATACCAGGCTAGCCATGGTAACTAAGACCATAATGGAAGGGGTAAATGGGCAAGACTTCAGCATTGTGCCCATGATCGTTGCAGACATATATCGGACCTTAGAAAGATGTAAACAAGGAGCAAAGCATTTCGAAGGTTGCAATTTATTACTTCAACTCTGGCTCATGGAACATCTCCAAAAGGCAAATATCGACAAGACATTCACAACAGAATGTGGGATGACCACATCGCTTTCCATCACCCAAAGCGAATGAATTATATCCCTGACATGTTCGCTCAGCCTGAAAATGCTGCGGGATAGGTTGAGCTTTTTGATAACTTGACTGAAGAGCAGGTTCAACGGATGTTTGAATGATTTCTGACGGATGAGTTCATCATTCGATCCCGAGATGCATCATTTCTGATACTGATTGGTCTAAGGGGGACATACCCTTACGTCCCTCTTCGAGTTATGAGGCAAGCAGGAAGGAAGCAAGTCATCCCTAGGGTCGAGAAGATGATCCATCTTTGAGCTGACTTTCAAAATAATGACAGTCCTCACAAGTGCCAAGCTCAGCACCTGTGGCACTGCAAGGTTATACTTGAGAAAGACACCCACGAGCCAGACAGGTATCACGCCGGTTGTACCCCTTTCTATCTTGGTTGGTTAGAAGATGATCTGGGCGGTCAGAGCAAGTCGGGGTACGTCCGAGGTCACAGGGTTATAGATGAAAGGGCCGAGGCACAAGTCAAATACAACCAACTGCGCAAAAGGATCCGGGAATATGAGGATGACCACTACAAGATACATGAGTCCAACAAGAAACTGATCGAGGAATGGAAATACATGGCTATCAACGCCAACAAGAGGCTGGGGTACTTGGAACGAGGTATAATCGAGCTGGAAGAAAAGTTCATCAAAAGAGTTGAAGATTGTCAAAAGGCTGAGGGAGCTACAGGGGATACCTAGCCAGAACCTACCTGTTGCTGGGACTTCGCGAGCTGGGAAAACTGTACAAGGAAATCAAGAATGTCGAGTCTGGGAAAGGTCCTTCTGGGACCAAGTAGATAAGAGTGTCTTTATTTTTCTATCAATGTAATAAGGCCAACGGCCATTAGTGACTTTTATTTTTCATTTATTGTTTGGGATTTGTCTATTTTTCTTATCAATAAAATGAGGCATTTAGCATTTTAAGTTCTCCAAATCAATTTGTTGCTAGGCCTACCTCGGCACAAAGAGGTTCCAAACTTAGGACCCGCTTTACATTTCCGCATTATGTGTTTAAATACCGCAATATTTCTTTTCATAATCCTCACTAACTTGGTTACCTTTTGTTTTTGTTTTTGTTTTTGTTTTTTTACTCCCCTCCCCAAAGGTTAGTTCGTGCATTCTGGAATCATCAGCCTATCGCACCAGATCCAAGGGCCCTCCACCTACTCCNCGACGTCAACCCTCCAAATTCTCAGAACCCCGCACCTCCACAAAATATCCCAAGACAGCAAAATCATCCCGCACCTCACCATCACGCCACTCCCCCAAAGAACCAAACTCTCCCAACGCAATGCAATGCTTGCCATACCTCAAATAACACTCCACTACTTATCCCAGAACCTCAAAACCCCACAAAATACCATTTCCACACCTACAACAATCCCATCTATGTGGAAACCGTGACCCACTCCACTCCGCCTATCCCATAGGCATCCGAGTCTGACGAAAAGTATTTACTTATCAGGAACCTGGCCGAGGAGCTTAGGAAACTGACCAGCCGAGTCCAGGGTGTTGAAGGAACCAAGGAATTGAAGGGTTGAATTATGAAGACCTTTGTATCCAACCTGATGTCGAACTGCCCGAGGGGTACAAACCTCCAAAGTTCGAAATATTTGACGGTACTGGTGATCCGAGAGTCCATCTGAGGACCTATTGTGACAAATTGGTTGGCGTAAGAAAGGATGAAAGAATCCGCATAAATATGTTCATGAGGAGTTTGAAGGGATACACACTGTCTTGGTACATCAGCCAAGACCCCAAGAAATGGTCAAATTGGGTAAGCATGGCGTCTGATTTTATGGACAGGTTTAAATTCAACACATAGAACGCACCAGATGTGTTCTACATTCAAAATTTGAAGAAGAAACCTACAGAAACCTTTTGCGAGTATGCTACTCGCTGGAGGTCCGAGGCCGCTAAAGTCAGACCTGCTCTAGAGGAAGAACAAATGAACAAGCTCTTTGTCCGGGCTCAGGACCCGCAGTATTATGAACGGTTAATGATGGTTGAAGGCCACAAGTTCTCTGACATCATCAAATTGGGTGAGCAGATTGAAGAAGGTATTAAAAGCGGTACGGTTACAAATTTTGAAGCCTTGCAAGCCACTAACAAGGCTCTACAATCCAGTGGTGTGTCTAAGAAGAGAGACGTGGGAGCCGTAATGGTTGCACAAAGAACCAAGTCCCAACTTAAATACCAAACCTATCCAACACCTCCACTCACATACCATCCAACCCCGAATTACCAAGCACCCTCACCAAATTACCAAGCTCCACCACCTTCCTACCAAGCTCTACCGCCCACATATCAACCTGTTTCGCCCAGATATTCACAACCTGCTCCTGTCTACCACACTTATCAGTTTTCATATAATTATTCAAAAGCGTCATGGTTTGGAGGCACCATCTTCATGGCCCGAGAACATTATTTCATGGCCTGCGAATCCTGCATCAAGAAATTCATGGCCCATGACATCATGGTCTAAAGACGTCATCCTTAACCGTCCAAAGACAACATTCATAGTCCAACGGGAATTTGCATCATGTTTAAATTACGCACGATATGTTTGTATTATTCATTTGCAGGAAACCCGGCAAGCAAACTATCATCTCGGCAGGAGCAGTCCCGCTCCAGTTCTCCTAACAACCCCGTAAGCCGTTTGTGCGCCTAACCCTATACTTTGCGTCTGTTCTTGTAAAACTTCATCGGTATACTTCATTGGTGGCTCCTGAACTACATACGACTTGATTCCTGTAAAAAAAAAGGGATACGTAGGCAGCTCAAAAACCAGGGTGTGGCCTGAACCTTTCAAGCTATTTCCATTCGGTCAAATTGGCCATCATGTCTTTACCTGACAACTCTTCCATCCTTCCCGGGTAAAGAGGGGCAGCTGTTGATACCTAATTTTTCCTCAAATTATTTTTAAATTTGCATATATACCTTTAAAATCAAGTTCCATAACAAATGGTATTTTTTCACAATTTTCTCATATTTTTATAAATTTATTCCTAATTTATCCAGTATTTTTATCTCTAATAATTAATTTTAAATTACATTAAAAATGATTTCAAAGAAATTTCTTGACTTAATATATTATTTTTAATCCTATTGAGACCAAATTATTTCACAATTAGCCAGATTGGCACTCTTTGGCTATAATTGCAATAACTTTGCAATTATAGCCTAATCATAGGTTTTATGTTATTTTGGCCCAATAATTAGTTATTTTATATTTTAAATACTAATTAATCATGTTAATTTAATTTTATTAAGCATCAATTTTATTTTTATAATTATCATCTATTTTAATAAATTATTTATCTATTTTTATGGAGTATTTAACAAATAGCCATTTCTCATTTCAATTCTAACCTATTAAAATCAGCCCAAACCCCAATTAAAATGACCCAAGCCCAAACCTCTACCTAACCCGGCCCAGATCCTCTTAGATCCTGGCCGTTGATCTTTTTGATCAACAACTCAGATTACCCATTTCTTTAATTAATCCTAAACGACCTACCCCAAACCCTCATTCCCCCCTCTCATTCTATCGTTACACTCCGCCGTCCTCTCATCTCATCTCTCTCAACTATCTCATCTCTTTGACTCCCTCTGCTAAACCTAGCCCCCTTCTCTAGTCGTTGCTTTGCCGGTAACCCTGGTGGTCTCACCGCCACCCCCAGCCTATGGCTCTCCTCCTACACCGGATTGATGCTACCAAGAGGTTTTCAAGAGAACCAGGGGCGGTTCACTTACCTCCCATGATCTCACATTCCGTTCTCCGGCCATCCATGGTCGTCCAAGTAAGATTCTGTTATTTCCGGCTAGAACCAATGGTTTCCATGCCGTTTCTCCTTCTCTTTGGGTTGTCTCTGTGAAACCCTAATTACTAGTCTCTGATTTTCTTAGATCTGTAATAGATTTTGGCATATTATGAGCCATTTTTGGTGTTTTCAAAGGTTGTTCTGTTTTCCCTAAAACGATTTTTCATTTTCAAACTAGGGTTTCATAACCCCTTTTAAAACGGTTTTCCTATGATTCTTCAGTGATATCCTAGGATTTCTACTGTGTTTTAGCGATTTATTTAAGTCTCTCACTTTATCTGAGTTTTTGTGTTAAAACCCTAATCTTTACTCCTAAACTTTGAGTTCCTGATTTTGTCTCTGATAATATGTTTGCATATGAGCTTGCGTCTCATGAGCTTTATGATTCCCTGAAAATTTACCCTATGGTGTTCATCTATGTCTTTGATTTTCTTTCTTTTCCCGCTTACATCAATGTTTACTCTGTAATTCATGTGAATCCCTAATTTCGTATGATTTACTCTACTGTGATTACTAGGGTTTCAGATTTCTTGACCATTATCTATTTGATTCGTGTTGACTTCTTTTAGCTGATGTTGTCCTTATTCGAGTCCCTGATTCCCTGGGATTAGTGTCCTTCACTGATCTCCATGGTAATACATTACTGATTTTGATCCATGAGTTATTCACTTGCCTTATTTGATTGATTTTACTATTAATCGATTCTCATAGACCTTTCCTTAATTAGATTTTCTGAACCTAGACTAATTACTTGTTCTATATGCTGAAATTATTTCCCTGTATGGTATTCCAGTCGTATGTGATACTTCCCCTAATTGGTGCTAATTTCCTGAGATTTGAACCTCACTCGAGAGTTTCTTGTTGATTTCCATCATTCTCTGCCTTATTTTTCGTAGTTGATTATGATGATTCTTATGACATTCCTTAATTAATATGTTATTTAGCTAGCCTAATTACCTGCCCTATACTTGTATTAGTTTGAAATATTTCCTTATGTGTCATATGTCAGCCATGTGGTATCTTTCCTTATTTGTCACATGTCCATTACAGTTTGAAATTGACCCCTTAATTGAAGGGAGTACTGACCTTGATTCTCTGATGATTAATCCCGATTCCCTTATTTACTGCTTAACTACAGACTTTACCTTATTTGCGACATGTTTTCAAAGTTATATATACCCAAGCCTCTTATTTTTCAAACACACGAACTGATATGTTCAACTCTCTCTCTCACACACAAATAAAAAACTCGCTGCTCTCTTCTGTGCTAGCTACTACCATTCTGCATCTCCTACTTCATGTTTGTGTTACTGCTTTCTTCACTTCTTTGGTATGTTCTAATTCAGATTTCAGTTCTCAAACCAACATGTTTCTATTACTGTTGTAATTCAGTGTGTTTCTAAGTTGATTTTACTTATTATTCAACATGTATCTAGGATCCTGAACTCCCATCCACCTGTTAAGTTTATGCTTTAGTTGTCAATGACCAACATGTTTCTGTGTCTTATGTGAATCCTCATGCCTATGATTGGTACATTAGTGATCATTGTCCTAGTTGTTTAGTGTTGATATGTTAATATGATCCAGTACTTTACTGTATCCCTGATCCTCTGAACCCTTAGGATGTTCTTATGCATGCCTATATATGTGCTTTTGCTTGCTATATGTTTGCCCTTACATGCTCTGTATTTGTCCCTCAAATCCCATTACCCATGTTTGTGATTGTTGGACTATCCCTGGTCCTTTGTGTGATGTTGAACTTTTATTCCAATCAAGTTTCCCTCTTCAAAACTGTTTTTCTTACTTACCCTTGCTCAAAACTTTTTCCTTACTTAAACCCTTTTAAAAAATAAAAAACACTCTCACATATACTCTTAGAAGTCTAGGTTCTGCCCCTTCTGTGTGAGCATTGCCTTGGGGCCCTTGATATGCTAGCTCGTAATTCCTTTTCAAAATCTAATCTTCTTTACTGTTTTCTTTAAAACATCTGCATGCTTAAGACTTAAATCCCCTTTATTTGAGCCTTTACTTTTTATTTGCTAATTGTACAAATTCACGAAACCATTTGGCTGGGAACCACACTTGTGGATTCTAAGGGGTGCCTAACACCTTCCCCTTAAGATAATTTCAAGCCCTTACCCAAATCTCTGGTTAGCAACATAGTTGTAATTGAACCCCTTAGGTGCCCTAACGCACCGTTAAAATCGTTAGGTGGCGACTATTCAAAATACGCAAATCCCTTTCCCAAAAGGAAAGAGTTGTTCCAACCAGTGTCATAAACCCGATCTTCGCGAGGAAAAAAGAGGGCGCGACAACTACACATCATTTAGAACTTAGATACATTCAGTACTTTGATTCATTATCATTTCTTTTGTTTTGCAGCACATCCTCTCATAACGATGTATTCAACATTTAACGAGCTCTGCACATGATAGAATAAGCACAAAGAATCACCTTGTCGCAAGCTCATATAACATGGTGATCGACTAAGAAATTTCAAAGAATGAAGTCTTACACCTCGACACAGCAGGGCAATCAATTCACATATGCTCAAGCAAGAATTTCACACCGAGTGCTCGGACACTAACAAGATGACTCTACAAAGATTAAAGTTAGCCATACATACCTCGAGTTGGAATTTTCCCTTTAATTTTTTTATCACAAATCACCGGACCTTCTAGCACCTTCAATCTAGTTCACAATGTGGCATAATTGAACTTAGATTTAGGAATAATGAGCATGTCTTGAACTCACTTGAGCATTCTATCAAACACTAAGTGTTCCTTTAGATTAAATGGCCTCTGTTTAGTGAAAGATTACTCTAACCCATTTCCTTTTATCTAGATTATGACTAGTTGGTTACATGCATGCAAGACTCCTACCCCCATCTTCATGGACTCACATAACTATGTTTCATTTTAACAAAATCTAGAAATTAAGGTTGATGGGGTTGAAGCTTACCTCTTGTAGTGAAGAAAATGGTGTCCTACTTGATCAATTCCAGGCCTAAGTAGTGATAGAGGAACAAATTTGATGAAGTTGGAACTCTCTCTCTCTCTAGAACCCACTCTCTCCTCTCTCTAATTTATCAGAAAATAAGCTTAAAATAAAGGGGTAAGTGTTTTAATGAACTGGGGGTCGGGTATAAAATATGAATTTTAAAAGTCCCGAAGCAGAAATGCGGTCAGGAATGCGATCACATTCCTGCTATGCGGTCCGCATTCCTGTCGCATAAATGGCCCTCAAATGGGCCAAAAAGAAAAGCAGATTGCCCAGGTATGCGACCACTATGTGGTCCGCATACCTGTTATGTGATCACATAATGCGTCGCATAACTCCCTCCGCAAAAGTCAAGGTGCAAGAATGCGACAACTATGCGGCCCGCATTCGTGAAATGCGATCACATTCTAGGCGCATAGTTGTCCTCAAAATGGACACCAAACTGTCCAAGTATGCGACCACTATGCGGTTCGCATACCTGATCTGCGATCGCATAGTGGACCGCAGACCTGCACAAATCTGGAAAATTATATCTTTTAAGTCCCGGGTTACTTTTTACTTCACAAGGGTCCGTTTTAAGAATTTCTACAGACATAACAACACGGGGACCTGTTTGGGCGTTATTTTTAGACTTGAAATTTTACGGGTCTTTACAGTACCGTACCGAATCAATTATTAGGTTTCATTCGATAGGTTTTTATATAAATTTATAACCACGCCGATTAATAGGATCGATTTTAAATTTTATAAAATAAACCGTAAAATTACTGAGCCATATCGAATAAATTTATATATGAAACATATATTTTATATATTAAGTTTAAAACTAACAAAGCATTAAGTTTTTCCTTTGGGCCTTAGAATTATGAAGATAGCTACAAGTGACCAAGTAATTAATACCCAAAAATCCCAACTTTTATATCTATTATGCTACTTTTATTGAAATTTAATTAGTTCTATCATCTTGAGCAGCAAACCACAAGGTATTGGATATCTTTCCTCTCGTATGATTTATATTTCTCTTGTTGGATGCTAATCTTCTAACAAACTCTATTCTTGAGTCCCAACAGATTAGTACCTTTCCACTCGTGTAACTTATATTTTTCTTATTTCTGCCTAATTTTTTTATGCTACCATAGAATAATGGGATGAATCTTTACTAGAACATATTGGTTCATCACTTTTTTAAATAGTAAAATTATCTACAAAGTTTTATCAAAGTCCACATTTATCACATTCTAACTTATACTAGCGACTGTTATATGACGATTTAAAAGAAATACTGAAAAATTAACTGAATTATACCGGTACCGAACAGAAACTGAGATGATTGGAACAGTTCAGAAAAGTCTAATTTTGATTATATAAAATTAAAATAAAATAAAAAGCAAGTATGATACAAATTCTATAAAATAACCGGTCGAACCGAACCATTGACTCCCCTAATTCCCTTGACATTTATAAAGGCTACCATAAAGATGGTTTAGTCGGAGGGATTAGAAAATAAATTTCAACACAAAAATAACCTCTGCATAATTAATAATTAACATGTGAACCAAAAGAATGTGGAATTAAATAATATCAAACTATGCTAAGATAAATGAAGTGTTTGGTTGGCCGGGTTAATTATAATGGGATAAATTATCCAATATCATCAACCAAACGACCCTAAGTTAATTGTGGGATAATCTATAAATTATTTTATGTGAGATATATGGAGTAAGAATAAATATATCAGTAATATGGTGATACAAGTATCTAAAAGCAAAAGTTAACTGCCAAATTAAAGGTTATGGCAAGGTTTTACGTTCCCTTCCACCCGTAATGATAGGTTTCAAATTCGAACATTGTGAATGAGGTCGCCTTTGGTATGAAGTCTTTTATCCTTAAAGTGAAACTTTTCATATTACTCAGACATTAAAACGAGTACTTAACATTGGATGAGAAATTTAAAAAAAAATACCTTTAAAATAAGCAATTTCTACATAACAATATTTCGTAATATACTATTCTATCACATCACAATTTTTATATTATTATTCACCTTATAACAATTCATGCATTATAACCCGTATAACTATTATATGAATAAATGAGTAGAAACTTACTTACCATTCGTCATAAAATAATTTCTCCACGTAATCATAAAAAAAGATTTTATTTTAAAAAAACGCTTACATATAGTTAACGTCCTCTATTCGTCACTGCTAAATGCTAAGCGGGTAATTCAAAAGCTATGCTTTCCGTCGACCCCATTTTTAAACTCGAGTGGCCAAAAGGATAATTCTTGATTTTCTAAAAATAAACGAGGGATTTAAATTACTTTTTTCTAAAAAAGGCAATACTCTTTTTAATTAAACTAGTCTTGAAGTACGTACTTTGCACGTATACCTATATAAAGAGCGAATAATTTTTTTTAAAATCATATCATTGCGTGTGTACCTATATCAAAAGTTATTGAACAAAAATTAATTAAAAAGATCTAAGCTCCTAATAAAATATAAATATTGATCAAATTTAGCTAGTTCAATAAATAAAGAATATGTCTTATATATGTGTTATTGTAATTTCTTAGGAAATATGTGTATATCTTATGAGCATCCTTGTTGTTTTTGTTGCCTAATACGAAAAACAAATACTGCAACAAGTTAAACTATAGCATAATATTTTGCTCTATTTTTTTATTGTTCTAGTCGTCGATGCTCTTCTCATGAAAATAAATTTATGTACCTTAATAGTTTTTTCAATTTAAAAAATAAGTTTATTTATATGATGATTTTAAAAAAGAAATAAATTGATTACTTTGCTAATTACTCCCTCTAGTATGTGAATCTTTTTACTTTTCAAGAGTTAATTAGACTAATCTTTAAAACTGGATTGAATTAGATTAATTCGATAGTTTAAATTTAAAACTTAGATATTCAAAAACTATACGAGAAATACTATGAAGCTGCAATCTTTTCATGTCAATATGTGATGGTAGGCCAGTAACTCACATTTTTTGGTTATATTTACACTCTAATTACTACACTTTGAATGTATTTGAGTCTAATTGTTAATATATTGTACTTATTATGTGTGTTATGCTGTGTAGGATGTGATTTCGAGTGGAGAAACAAGTTTGGAGCTAAAACAGATGATTTGGAGCTTTAATGTCTGAGTAGAAGCCCAAGAACAGAATCACGTTCAAGGGTCGAGAACCAAGTCCAAAGGTCAAAAGTAAGAAAAAAGATTACTTCGGAAAAATGCACTATCCCGCCGCACCGCACTAGTGCAAAATTCCTGCAGAGTGTAAAAATCAACTCTATGAACTTCTTCACAGGCGCCGCACATGTGCAAATTTTATAGAGTATTTCTCCTACTTCGGCTTGGAAAGGATAGTTTCATCTGGGCCCGTTCTTACATGGTATAAATACACCAAAACACGATTTTTAGAGGACTTTTGACCTTGGAAGCTTTGGGAGAGCATTGGAGGCTACAAGACACATGATTTCATCATCTTTCCATCAATTCAATACGGGAGTTTGGATTGTAACATTAGATTGATGCTTTCTCACTCTTTAATTATATTTGTGATGACCTTCTCCATGATTATGGAGTAGTTTACCTTAGAGTTTGACATGATTTGGTGATAGGGTTGTTGTTTATGGATTTGACTACTGCTTAATTATTTGAATTTATTGGATGAGCTTTAATATAGTTGTGATTTTATTTCTTATAGTGCTCAATCGAAAGAGGAACATGTAATTGAATATTATTGCAGTTTATGCCTAAGTGTATTTTGGTGATTCTTTGAAATAATCGAGAGAGCTTTTGAGTTACTGTTTAAATTAAGATTGGGAAATATTCGCGAGAAGTTTCTCTTAGATTATTCCTACCAATATTCTTGCAAGTTTCGCCGCACTTCACATTAGTTTATTTGAAAGATTTAGATTTAATCAAGAGAGGAGTCTGAATCGGAAGTATAAGCTAATCATCTATTGAATGTGCGAGAATCAATAGAACCTCAAGGGTGAAATATAACAATTTCATATCCAGAATAACAATCGTGTACCTATCATGTCAAACCCTTATTTCTCACATTGACAAGAAACCAACTGTGTTAATCTTTAGTTTTTTGTCGTCAATTTTCCATTGCTTTACTTTAGTAGTTAATCGTAGTTATTAATCATTTCAATCAAGTTTTGATCATCCTGAATAGTAATTAAATCAGGAATTGCTAGAGCAGTGTTAAAATCCAATCCTTGTGGAGACGATAATCATACCATAATATCTTTGGCTAGCGAACATCAATTTCTTGTTGTGTTTTGCGCTCGTCAATATGATAAAAAGAAATATTTAAAAAATTTGGTCAAAGTTTAGATAGTTTGAATCTTGAAAAGCTAAAAAGTTTTATATAAATTGAAACTGAATGAATAATTAATTCAAAGACTTAATTACTTGTTCTCAATCTTTAAAATAATTTTATTTTTTTCGAATTGCGGTTTAGTAATTTTAGAATAATATAAAAATACAATAATTTTTGTACTCCTTCCCTACTCGAATACTATTTTCCATGTATTATTCTTTTGTATAATATTCGAAATCTTCATTCGCGGGTTGTGCGTGTATCCTATATTGATGAATAAAATATTATATTAAACATTATATTTGAGATATAACTAAATATTTAAACTCTTGAAATTGAAGAATATTGATTATGATTCCTTTTTAGTTTTAACAAAAATACATAGCCTTTAAAAATTTAAGAGCTTTTCTGGGAAAAAACTTTAGTGATTATTTTTTTCGTTTACCTTTTTCTTGGAAGTATCTATTTGTAAGTCTGTTTGCTCGAAGTTTTTCTGTCTAGCTTCATTCTCATCTTTATTGTAATGACCCGATAGGTCATCTTATGATTTAAACCTAATTTTGTGATCTGAAACCATTAAAAATCATGGTTTAGCCTTCCTCGATTTGCCTAAAAACCTCATTTTGATTCGTGTTCTGACGGTCTCGGTGGATCCGTATCGTGATTTTGGACTTGAAAGTATGCCCGGAATCGAAATCGAATGTCCCTAGCCCGAGATATCGGACTATGTCGAAATTTGGAAGTTGAAAGCTTAATGAAATTGAAATGTTTGACCAAAGTTTGACTTTTTGGATAACGGGCCTGTATATTGATTCTGGAACCCTGTATAGGTCTAGTACCATATTCATGACTTGTCTGTGAAATTTGATGAAAAATG
Source organism: Nicotiana knightiana (assembly GCA_005239525.1). Taxonomy (NCBI): domain Eukaryota; kingdom Viridiplantae; phylum Streptophyta; class Magnoliopsida; order Solanales; family Solanaceae; genus Nicotiana; species Nicotiana knightiana. Next base: position 60,912 of record ML369171.1, read on the forward strand.
GAGTTGATTTGGCGTGATTCGGACGTTCGGTTGTGAAAATAGGAATTTCAAAGTTTTCTTGAAAATTGCATTCGATTTGGTGCTCAATTCGTAGTTCTAGGTGTTAGTTTGGCGATTTGATCGCGCGATCAAGTTCGTATGATGTTTCTAGACTTGTGTGTGTGTTTGGTTTGGAGCCCGAGCGCTCGCGTGGGTTTCGGATAGGCTACGGAGTGAAAAATTGGACTTAGAACATAGCTGGTGTTGCAATATCTGGTGCAGGAATCTAATCTCTCATTTGCAAGATCAGACATCGCAATTGCGACCCCTGCAGGTTTCACATTTGCGAGCTATTTCTCGCATTTGCGAAGAATATCTGGGCCTTATAGTTTTCGCATTTGCGAACATACCTTCGCATTTGCAAACAGGGAAGGGGGAAGGCAGTGATCGCATTTGTGATCACATGCTCGCATTTGAGAAAGGGTCAGGCTCGCATTTGCGATATTTTCTTCGCATTTGCGAAGATAACATGAATGGGGAGACCTTTGCATTTGCGATAGGTTCTTCGCATTTGCGGGGCTCGCATTTGCGAACCCCAGGTCGCAAATGCGACACCTGCAACAGATCAAAATGATTTTTGGATGGGATTTTGGTTCATTTCCCAAATTTTCAAAACCTAAAACCTTAGAGGCAATTTTTCCAAGTCCATTTCTTCCCCAAAAACATTGGTAAGTGATCCTAACCCACTTTCTTTCAATTACATATCACATTTCATGAATTTTAACCCCTAAAATCTAGGATTTTCATGGTGGAAATTGGGGGTTTGGGTAGAATTAGGAATTTTTGGAAAATTGAGATTTAGACCTCAAATTGAGGTCAAATTTCAAAATTAATTGCATATCGGGCTCGGGCGTTAATGGTTATTAGTCCGAACCTCGAGTTTTGACCAAGCGGGCCCGGATTTTTGGGGGAAGGCTTGAGAAATCAAAATTTATGCATGTAATTGATTACTTTAGCAATATTTGATGTTATTGAGTTAATTGTGGCTAGATACAAGTGGTTTGGAGGTGGATTCTAGAGGAAAACTGTAATTGAGCATAGATTGGCATGTGGAGCGAGGTAAGTGTTGTGTCTAACCTTGACTTGAAAAATTAGGAACCCTCGACTTATTTGCTATATGAAATTCATGTGAGCAGCATATATGTGAGGTGACGAGTACTTATGCGCCGCCAACTTATCTGTTTTGCTTGTTTCTTTCCCATTCTTCTCATATTGTCTCATTACATGCCATAACTGTTACATGCTCTACTTGTATTCACATGCCTAATTGCTACTTGTTAGACATCGTTTCCCTCTGTTGATAGTAGTAGTTGTTATGTAGCTTCACTATCTCATATTATTTGTTTATGCAGGTTTATCAGTACTTTTGTGGTATATTATTTGTTTATGCAGGTCTATCTCCCTTTGGTTCATCACAATCTCCACCTCTAAAACAAACTTTCGTCCTCGAACGAACATAGAAAAGTACCTGAACTGGCGAACAAGTGGAGATATCTACTCTGCATGTCCGAATCGGACTCTCAAGTAGCTGCCTCAACAGGATGACCTCTCCACTGCACTCGAACTGAAGGATAACTCTTCGACCTCAACTGACAAACCTGCTGGTCTAGAATGGCTACCGTCTCCTCCTCATAAGTCAGATCTTTATCCAACTCGACAGAGCTGAAATCTAATACGTGGGACGGGTCACCATGATACTTCCGGAGCATGGACACATGGAATACTGGATGAACTGATGATAAACCTGGAGCCAACGCAAGTTTATAAGCCACCTCCCCAACTCTCTCAAGGATCTCAAATGGCGATACCCGAAGCAATACTATCTCCCCAACCATGAATACCACATCACAAACTCTACGGTCGATATAACTCTTTTGCCTTGACTGAGCTGTACAAAGTCGATTTTGGGTAATCTTAACCTTGTCCAAGGCCTCCTTTACTAGATCTGTACCCAATAACTGAGCCTCTCCCGGCTCAAACCATCCAATTGGTGACCTGCACCGTCTACCATATAATGCCTCATAGGGAGCCATCTGAATGCTCGACTGGTAGCTGTTATTGTAGGCGAACTCTACAAGGGGAAAGAACTGATCCCACGATCCTCCAAAATCTATAACGCGAGCGCATATCATATCCTCAAAGATCTGAATAGTGCGCTCAGACTGCCCGTCCGTATGAGGATGAACTGTTGTGCTCAGCTCCACCCGCGTACCCAACTCACGTTGCACTACCCTCCAAAAGTGCGAGGTAAACTACATACCTCGATCAGAAATGATAGACACGGGAACACCGTGAAGACGAACGATCTCCCGAATGTAGATCTCTACCAACCGCCCTGAGGAATAGGTAACTGCCATAGGAATGAAGTGCGCTGACTTAGTCAACCTATCCACAATAACCAACATGGCATCGAACCTCCTCTGAGTCCGTGGGAGCCCAACAACAAAGTCCATAGTGATACACTCCCACTTCCACTTAGGAATCTCCATCTACTGAAGCAAATCACCGGGTTTCTGATGCTCATACTTCACCTGCTGACAATTCAAGAACTGAGACACGTAAGCAACTATATCCTTTTTCATCCTCATCCACCAATAATTTTGCCGCAGGTCCTGGTACATCATGGCAGCGCCCGGGTGAATAGAATACCGAGAACTGTGAGCCTCCTCAAGTATCAACTCATGAAGCCCATTAAATTTAGGCACACATACATGACCCTGCATCCTCAAAACTTCGTCATATCCAACGGTAACCTGCTTGGCACCATCGTGCCGAACTGTGTCCCTAAGGACCATCAAGTGAGGATCATCATATTGCTTGTCTCTGATACGCTCAAACAAGGAAAACCGAGCGACTGTGCAAGCTAGAACACGGCTGGGCTCTGAAATATCCAACCTCACGGACTGGTTGGCCAAAGTCTGAACATCTGAAGCTAGTGGCCTCTCACTGACTGAAATGAACGCAAGGTTGCCCATACTCACTGCCTTCCTACTCAATGCGTCGGCCACCATATTGGCCTTCCCCAGATGATGAAATATGGTGATATCATAGTATTTCAATAACTCCAAACGTCTCCTCTACCTCAAATTGAGATCCTTATTCTTGAACAAATACTGAAGGTTGCGATGATCCGTGAAAACCTCACACTGCCACTATAAAGATAGTGCCTCCAAATATTTAGCTCGTAAACAATGGCTGCCAGCTCTAAATCATGAACATGGTAATTATTCTCATGAAATTTCAACTACCGAGATGCATATGCTCACCCTGCCCTCCTGCATCAATACCGCTCTGAGCCCAACACGGGAGGCATCACAATACACCGTGTAAGAACCTGAATCTGATGGTAATACCAACACCGGTGCTGAAGTCAAAGATGTCTTGAGCTTCTGAAAGCTCGCCTCACACTCGTATGACCATTTGAATGGGGCACCCTTCTGGGTCAACCTGGTCATCGGAGCCGCTATAGATGAAAACCCCTCCACAAACCGACGGTAATAACCCGCCAAACCTAAGAAGCTCCTGATCTCCGTAGCTGAAGTGGGTCTAGGCCAGTTCTTGACTGCCTCAATATTCTTAGGATCTACCTGAATACCCTCGGCTGATACGACATGACCCAAGAAATCGACTTAATCCTCCCAAAACTCGCACTTCAAAAATTTAGCATACAACGGACTGTCCCTCAAAGTCTGGAGCACTATCCTGAGGTGTTGCTCATGCTCCTCCCGGTTGCGGGAGTATATCAAGATGTCATCAATAAACACGATCATGAAGGAATCCAAATAAAGCTTGAACACTCGGTTCATCAAGTCCATAAATGTTGTTGGGGCATCGGTCAACCCAAAGGACATCACCAGAAACTCATAGTGCCCATACCACATACGAAAAGCTGTCTTAGGGACATCAGATGCCCTAACCCTTAACTGATGGTATCCATATCTCAAATCAATCTTCGAAAACTCTTTGGCACCCTGAAGTTGATCGAATAAATCATCAAATCGGCAACGGATACTTGTTCTTGATAGTGACTTTATTCAACTGCCGATAGTCTATACACATCCTCATAGACCCTCATTCTTCTTCACAAACAACACCGGTGCACCCCAGGGCAAGACACTAGGTCTAATGAAGCCCTTATCAAGCAAATCTTGTAACTGTTCCTTCAATTCCTTCAACTCTGGTGGGGCCATCCGATATGGCGGAATAGAAATGGGTTGAGTGCCCGGAGCCAAGTCAATATCCCTGTCGGGTGGCATCCCCGGTAGGTCTGCAGGAAATACCTCAAGAAACTCACGAACAACATGCACATAATCCATAGAGGGAACCTCAACACTAGAATCATGAACATAAGCCAAATAGGCCAAACACCCCTTCTCGACCATACGACGAGCCTTCATATAAGAAATAACCATGCTGGTAGAATGACCAATAGTCCCTCTCCACTCTAATCGAGGCAATCCCGGCAAGGCTAATGGCACTGTCTTAGCGTGAAAGTCCAAGATAGAGTGATAGGGTGACAACCAATCCATGCCCAATATGACATCGAAATCAACCATATCAAGGAGCAAAAGGTCTACACTAGTCTCAAGACTCCCAACAGTGACCACACACGAACGATACACACGATCTACAACAATAGCATCTCCCACTGATGTGGACACATATACAGGGGCACTCAAGGAATCACGAGGTACAACCAAGTATGAAGCAAAATAAGATGACACATAGGAGTAAGTAGACCCCGGATCAAATAGAACTGAAGCATCTCTACTGCAAACTGAAATAGTACTTGTGATAACAACATCAGATGACTCAGCCTCAGGCCTGGCTAGGAAAGCATAACATCGAGGTTGTGCCCCACCACTTTGAATCATATCCCTAGGACGGCCTCTAACTGGAGTGCATCCACCTCTAACGGCCTGACCTCCACCTCTAACAATCTGACCCCTACCTCTAATTGGATGTCCCCTGCCTCTGGCTGGATGAGCAGGAGGTGCAGCTACTGATGCGGAACCATGGAACGAGAACTCTGGTGCTGTGAACTGCTCGACGCACGAGGGCAATATCTAGCAAGGTGCCTCGGATCACCACAAGTATAACAAGACTTCGGTTGTTGAGACTGCTGGCCGGCAAACTGACCCTGTCGACCTGAATAACCACCCGGAAAACTCCGAAGAGGAGGTGCACTGATAGGAGCTGGTGGTGCACTGTAGGCTGACTGATCAAAATAAGGCATATAAGAGCCACGACCAACTGGGGCGTCATGGGATGCCTGGAGTGCTGAATGAAATGGCTTGGGATGATGGACTCTACCATAAGAACCCCCGCCTCCAGATGAGGCACCGAAGAATCCACCGGAATGACGAGGTCTCTTGTCCGACCCCTGACCTCCCTGTCCAAGAACCATCTCGACTCGTCGGGCCACATTGGCCGCATCCTGGAAAGAAATCTCACTCCCTGTCTCCTTATCCATATGCAATCTAATACGCTGAGCAAGACCCTCAATAAAACTCCTCACCCTTTATCTCTCTCTCTCTCTGTGGGGAGCAAAAGAATAGCATGACGGGTCAAATCCACAAAACGAGTCTCATACTGAGTAACAGTCATACTGCCCTACTGGAGACGCTCGAACTGATGTCGGCGCTCCTCCCTCAAGGTGATAGTCAGAAACTTCTCTAAGAAGAGATGTGAGAAATGGTCCCAAGTAAGAGCAGGCGATCCACCTGGTCTGGTCAATAAATAATCCCTTCACCATTTCTTGGCGGAACCAATCATCTGGAAAACAGCAAAGTTGACCCCATTGGTCTCCAATATACCCATGTTCCGAAGAACCTCGTGACAGCTATCAAGACACTCTTGGGGATCCTCTAAAGTAGCACCACTGAAACGAATTGGAAAGAGCTTGGTAAACCTATTCAATCTCCATAAGGCTTCAAAAGACATAGCTGACCCATCATCGTGTTGTGCCGGAGCAACCAGTTGAACTACTCTTACTGGATAAGCTGCTGGAGTCTAAAACTAGGGAGCCATCTGCTCCGGAGTGTGAGCATAAGGAGTCTGGGCTCCTCCTCCAACCTGAGATACAGCTGGTGCCATGGAGAATGCGCCAGTCTGGGCCACACTCTCCATAAGTCCCACTAATCGGACCAAGGCATCCTGGAGCACTAGGGTGGCAATAAACCCCTCCGGGACCTGAGCTGGTCCGGCAAGAATAGTTTGAGCTGAAACCTCCTCATCGAACTCTACCTGAGGCTCCACAACTAGGGCTGCTGCTCGGGCTTTAAGCTGAGCCCTGCCCCTGCCTCGACCTCTGACACGACCTCGACCTCTATTTCTTATGGGGATGCTGCTATAGGATCCGGCTGCTGATAAGCGGAAGAAGCGGTACGTGTTCTCGCCATCTGCGAGAGAATAAGAATAGAAGAGTGCAATCACTATTGTGATAGTAAGAATCGCACGACAGAGTTGAGTAAAAGTGAACTTGTTCCTAACTTTATAGCCTCTGGAAGATAAGTACAGACGTCTTCGTACCGATCCCCCAGACTCTACCAAGCTTGGCCGTGAATTGTGAGACCTAAGCAACCTAGTGCTCTGATACCAACTTGTCACGACCCGAATTTCCCACCATCGGGATCGTGATAGTGCTTAACCTTTTAGTGGCTAAGCAAGCCAACAATTAAAAACTTAATACACTAACTCTTTACACACTTCGCTAAATAATATTAATTTAAGACATGACAGAATAAGGAAGTGTGGAAGTTCATAATAATTCAAATATTCATAAACAACTACCTAGAGTCTGGTGTCACAATTCACAAACTTCTAAGAGTTTCTATAACTACTGGCTGAAGAAAATACAACTGTTTTCGAATAAAAGAAACAGTAAACTGAAGTAACTAGGAGGGGACTCCAGGGTCTGCGAACGCCGGCAGATCTACCTTGGGTCTTCTGTGGGATAGAAGTCAGCAACTCCAAACGGGATCAACTCGGTCCAGTACCGTAATCTGCATAGAACAGTGCAGAGTGTAGTATCAGTACAACCAACCCCATGTACTGGTAAGTGCTGAGCCTAACCTCGACGAAGTAGTGACGAGGCTAGGACAAGGCGACAAAATAAACATGTGCAAATAAACAATATACGGGTATAATAGCAAATAATAGAAGCTACACGGACAATACTGGGAGGAGGAAAACATCTTGGGGGAAGGAGTACAAGATCATGAGAATGGTAACAGTAAAGAAACATAGCAACAACATACTTTGCACCAATAGAAATATTAAAACATAACAAAAACAAGTGCACGACATCACCCTTCGTGGTTTTACTCTCATCCTCACCATGATGAATGACAAAAACGATGATAATGAATATGAAATGGCACGGCATCACCCTTCGTGCTTTACACTCCCCCTCACATGATAATGATAATGAGTATGAAATGGCACAGCATCACCCTTCGTTCTTTACACTCTTCCTCACATGATAATGATAATGAATATGAAATAGAACGGCATCACCCTTCGTGCTTTACACTCTTTCTCACATGATAATAATAATAAATATGCAATGGCACGGCATCACCCTTCGTGTTTTACGCTCTTCATCACATGATAATGATAATGAATATAAAATGGCACAGCATCACCCTTCGTGCTTTACACTCTTCCTCACCCAAACAACGAAAAACAATGACAACATGAAGAATATCTAGTCTAAGCTAGAATAATACGATTAAAGAATACAACGATCACAAGAATAAGATTCACTCGCATGCTAGGACTCGACAACAACGCATAGGTACTCGTCACTTCACTCATACGCTGTAATCAGCAATCAACACATAGCAAATAGGCAACAATACTTAATCCCTCAATCCAAGATTAGACACAACACTTACCTCGCTCCAATTGTCAAATCACAGCTCAACCACCGCTTTTCCTCTAGATTCCACCTCCAATCCACCTGTATCTAGTCATAATTCACTTACTAAAATCAATTATTGCTAAATAAATCAGTTTCAATACATAAATTTAGGTTTTCCAACATTTTCCCCACAAGTAAAAAACCGACATCGGGCCCGCTTGGTCAAAACTCAAAGTTCGGACCAAAATTCACTTGCACATTCACCCCCGAGCCCGAATATGAAATTAGTTTTGAAATTCGACCCAAATTGAGGTCCAATTTCTAATTTCCTAAAAATCTTTAATTCTAGCCAAACCCCCAATTTCTATCATGAAATTCCTAGATTTTAGGTTGAATTCTTGTAAAATGAAGAAAAATATTGAAAGAAACGAGCTAAGGAATACTTACCTATGATTTGTGGAAGAAAATGTCTTTGAAAAATCGCCCTAAGTCTCCTATCCTTTTGAAAATAAGAAGAAGATGGTTGGAGTTCGATTTAAATGAACTCACTGCCCGACCTTTGCATCTGCGGTGCTTTGGTCGACCAAAGGCTCGCATGTGCGGGCACACCAGATCTGGTGCACCAGCAGCCTTGTTGAGGTTTGAACTTAACTTGTGCATCGCCGGAATGACACACGAGCCCTCGAGGCTCTAAACCAAACATGCACATAAGTCTAAAAACATACGGACTTGCTCGCGCGATCAAATCACTAAAATAACACCTCAAACTACGGATTTGACACCAAAACACATGAATTTCTCAAGAACACTTTAAAAATTCTATTTTCTCATCCGGACGTCCAAATTACGTCAAACAAGTTTTGTTTCTCCCCAAATTTCACAGAAAAGGTTTAAATATTATAATGCACTTGTACCGGGCTCCGAAACCAAAATACGGGCCCAATACCAACAAGATTAAACATCAAACAAGTTCTTCAAAATCATTAATTTTCTGTAATTTAATTTTAGTCAAAAATTCATTTCTCGGGCTAGGGATCTCGGAATTCGATTCTGGGCATACGCCCAGATCCCATATTTTATTACGGACCCACCGGGACCGTTGAAATACAGGTCCGGATATATTTACTCAAAACATTGTCTAAAGTCAACTAAAAATCATTTTTAAGGCCAAAAATTATTGTTTCTTCAATTTTCCTCCTAAAGGCTTTTCGGAATTACGTCCGGAATGTGCACACAAATCGAGGTAGGTAAAAAGCTAATGAGAGCATAATAGAGTCCTAAATCACAAGATGACCCTTTGGGTCATCACACATGGCGTCCTATTCTATACATCATACTTTACTGTTTCTTTATTTCAAAAACAGTTGTATTCCTTTCAGACCTTTACTTGTAGTAAATTTTAGAATGTTCGTGAATTGTGACTCCGGATTATGGATAGTAGTTGTATATATTTGAAGCTTTTATATATATTTATGTGTTCATTTCGACTTGTTATAGCTTGCTTGTTGTTAATCACTAAAATGTAAAAGAATTGGCTAGTAAATTTCTAACCTTGGCTTGCCTAGCAAGTGTAATATTAGGCGCCATCACGGTTTCAATGCTGGGGATTCCGGGTCATGACATTTATCTATTCATATTATTTCATGGATACGATGATTGAAACAATAGTCTTTTTTTAATTATTGAAAACCAGCTTGCACGGTTGATATGTACCTCGAACAGTTGATATTGCATTCTCTGCAATAGGGGTGTACATGGACCGGGTTGATTTGGTTTTTATCAAAACCAAACCAAACCAACTATATCGGTTTGGATTGGTTCGATTTTGTCAGGTTTTTCGGGTTTTCTGGTTTTTTTGTTAGATGAATATTATTCGAATCCTATTTTGTTAAAGTTATAGATAAACTTTTGATAAGTGAATATATGCTTAGTAAATATTGAAAAAATTGATAAACATATGATCTATTAAAACATTCCAATTGGAGAATTTTGTTAGTAACACATGATAGTTATTTTCTTAGTCGTTTATCAATAATTTTCCGTCAATGTGCGCTTTCAAAGTTAACATATGAGAGGATCCCAAATATTTTTACATTTTTAAAAGAAAATTTGATAAAAAGTCTTAAAAATATGTATAAAAATTATATATTTATATGCCGGTTTGGTTCGGATTTTTTTACTCAATGTCAAATCAAGTCAAACCAAACCTAGTCGGGTTTTTTTAATCGGGTTAGTTTGACTTTTCGATTTGGTGTAATTTTCCGGTTCGGTTTAAACACCCCTACTCTTCAATATTAGTTTCCTGCTTTTGACTTAGTTCTGTCGCTAAAATTAATCGTTATATTTCTTTAATGGAGACCAAAGAATCCCAACTCTAAAAGGATTCCTTAGTGGTTAAAAAGAGAGTCATATGTATCAAAAGTTACTTTACTTAAACTTTCCTAACGCTGCCTTTTTGTTAATAGATTTGTTACATATAATAATTAAGGAAGGATTTATGCAAGATATTTAATATTAAAACAATAAGGAACAGTTAATGTATTAATTTAGTTTATATAAAACTTCTAAATATTAGGGAGAAAACTTAAAATGACGATTTTGTCTAATATAAAATTTATTTTTAAAGGATAAAAAGAGCGAATGACATTTATCTAAGGATCTTCGTGCTTTTAATATATATATATATATAAATTAAATGTCTTTTCTTTTATTCTACAAATTTATCGTAAAACGTTTTATTTCCATTTAAGACTTACTCAAATAAAATACATGTAAAAAAAGTAAAATGAATAGAGATTAAACTCTACATATTGCTACCGTACATAGTGGCAGATCAAGCATTTTAAGGTAATGGGCACTATTAATTAGTTCTAGCAAATGATTGGAAGAGTCAGATTGATATGGACGGATTGAATATGCTTTAGATAATATGGATAAAATTTTCAAACCAATCATATTTAATACGGATAAAAATTAAATTAAATGATAAAAAATATGACAATCCATATTTTCGTGAATATTATCATCATTGCGAGGATTCCAAACCACAATATAGGATGTCTTAGTGGTGGTAAATTGAATGTATCTTTTTCTTTGTGCCACGATGAACTAAATGAATTGAAGAAAGGAAAAAACGGCAAAGTTAGGAACATAAGGGAAAGCCATGTAAAAGGGAGACGAAAAAGAAAGTCAAACGAATCTGAAAAACTTCCCGAAAAAATAAAAAAAAAGATAAGAAATACGAAGAGAAGAACAATCCGAGTACAAAGAGTGCACCACGTAGGAATCAGACTTCGTGTGATGACCCGATAGGTCATCTTATATTGTAGAACCTAATTATGTGTTTCGAGGCCTACAAAATCTCATTTTAGCATTCCTCGATTTGTGTGTGCATTCCGAGTGTTCTTCCGGAAGGCTTATATTTTAAAAACTGATAAAAACAAGAATTTTGCCTTAAAAATTCATTTAAGTTGACTCCGGTCAATATTTTGAGCCAAACAGATCCGAATTCGTGTTTTGACGGTCTCAGTGGGTCTGTATCATAATTTGTGACCTGGGCATAAGCCCGATATTGAATTCGGAGGTCCTTAGCTCGAGGTATTGATTTTTGTTAAATATTGAATGTTTGAAAGTTTTACGGTTCTTAAGGATCGACTGATGTTTGGATTTATTGATATCGGGTCTATATTTTAGTTTCGAAGTCCATTACAGGTCTATTATAAAATATTTATGACTTGTCTTGTCGAATTTGGTGAGAAACAGAGTTGATTTGACGTGATTCGAACGTTCGGTTGTGAAAATAGAAGTTTTAAAGTTTTCTTGAAACTTTCATTTGATTTGGTGCCCGATTCGTAATTCTAAGCGTTATTTTGGTGTTTTGATTGTGCGAGCGAGTTCGTATGATGTTTTACAACTTCTGTGCATGTTTGATTTGGAGCCCCGAGGGCTCGCGTGAGTTTCAGATAGGCTACATGATGAATTGATCTTAGAAAATCTGCTGTTTTTGTTGTAGCTAGTTTTCTGGCGTGTTGTGCTTTGCGATCACGAATAGGATCTGGGTTGGGGGAGGATTTTACACTACGCGAGCACGAGACCATGGTCAAGAACATGGAGCACTGGGGGGTTTGCTCTACGCGAACGCGACCCGTCACACGCGAACGCGTAGCTTTAGCTAGGCTGGGCAGGGAACTTAAGGTGACTCTATGCGAACTCGAGCCCTGTCTAGTGAACACGAAAGTGAGGCGTGCTATACCTTCACGAACGCGTGGAATATCCCGCGATCACGTAAGCCATTAAGTCTCTGCTCTTCACGAACGCGTCAGCTTTCACGCGAATGCGATTAACACTGGCGCCCCGTGATAAAACTATCCCAATTATGGGATTTTTGCCATTCTTTCAAAAATTTCAAAACTAGAAGACGTAAAGGCGATTTTCCCATAATAACTTCTTCCCCGATTTGTTTTTAAGTGATTCTAACCTACTTTCTTTCAATTACCCATTACATTTCATGAGTTTCAACCTAAATCTAGGATTTTCATGGTGGAAGTTGGGTTTGGGTAGAATTAGGGATTTTTGTATAATTGGAATTTAGACCTCAAAATGAGGTCGGATTTCGAAACAAGTTACATAATCAGGCTCGAGGGTGAATGGGTGAATGGATTTTAGTCCGAACCCGGGTTTTGACCAAGCGATCCCGGGTCGATTTTTGATTTTTTGGGAAAAAGTTTGGGGAATCTAAATTTATGCACTGTAATTGATTCATTTAGTAATATTTAATATTATTGAGTCGTTTGTGGATAGATGCGAGTGGTTTGAAAGTGGATTCTAGAGGAAAAACTGTAATTGAGCATTGAGCGGTCTTTGGAGCGAGGTAAGTGTTGTCCCTCAAACTACTTGTTATGTGAATTTCACGTGAGCGGCGTATATGTGAGGTTAAGAGTACTTATGCGCTGCCAATTTATCTATTTTCCCCGTCTTCCCGTTTTTCTCATATTATCTCTTTCCCCGTCTTAATTGTTACATGCTCTAATTGTGTTCCCATGCCTAATTGCTATTTGTTAGACATCGTTTTCTCCTGTTCATGATATTTGTTATTTTCATAGTTCCATTATCTCCTATTATTTGCTTAAGCTGGTTTATCGGTACCTTTTTGTTGTATATTCTGAATTGGTCTCGTTGTGTAGTATTACTTATGTGAACTTTCATGGTGTATAAGTTTCCTATTTGTTTCGATTTGGTGTTTAAGTATTGCAAAGGGTTTCCGTGATTTGAATTTGTGAATTTATTGTGCATACTGAGTACTTGATATTGATATAGTGAGATCGGATTGCACGCCGCAACAAGTGAAATAAGAGTGATATATTGAGGTGTAATAAATGTGAATCGATACTGTATGGTGGGAACGAGTTTCATGCCGCAATAGGTGTAATAAGGGTGGATTGTTTGGTGGAATAAGGGTGAACTATGATTGTGTTATTGTGATATGGTGGGATCGGGTTGTACGACACAACACTATTACTTATATTCGTTGTTGTTTATGCTGTTATGAGGAAATAAAGGAGGAATATGAGATGTACGATGGGATAGGGTTGCGTGCTGCAATAACCTATGTGTTTATGTTTCCCTGAGCTGTATTAGCTTTACGGTATTTCGTTTGCGCTTAAGGATTGATAAGTTCTGAACGTCGATGACTTATTTTCGGGAGTTGTAGTATTTCTTGCAATTTACTGCTTTATTCTATTATGCATTTCCTATTTTGCTTTTATTATATATATTGTGTACATGTTGTAGTATGAGTGACCCACCTTGGCCTTGTCACTACTTCGTCGAGGTTAGGCTCGTCATTTACCAGTACATGGGGTTGGTTGTATTGATACTGCACTTTCTGTGAAGATTTTGGTATTGATCCGAGTTGATCGTGAGGTTAGCTGCTGGATTCATCCGACAAGAGAGCCAAGGTAGATCTGTCGGCGCCCGCAGACCCAGGAGTCCCCTTATAGACACTGCATTTTACTATTTATTTCCTTTCAAGGCAGTTGTATTTCTTTCAAACTTTTACTTGTAGTAAATCTTAGAAGTTCGTGAATTGTGACATCATATCCGAGTTGTATAGATATTGATGTTTTTATTTTATTCTGCACTCGCCCTAACTCGTTGTAGCTTATTTGTTGTTATTTACTGAAATGTATAATAACTGGCTTAATGATTCTCTAGCGTTGACTTACCTAGCAAGTGAAATGTTAGGCACCATCACGGTCTCGACGGTGAAAATTTCCGGGTTGTGACACTTCGGATCACGTAAAGCGTATCCTTAGATTCCATTAACCAGTAGCACCAACCAGTCTAATTGAGTAATAGGTGCTCACCTAAATATACATCCACTTCATACGAAATTGTTTATAAAATTATATGTGTCGATACCATGGGCAATGGGTGCTTGAGCACCACAATTCTCTATGTGAATCCACCCATGAGTGTGCAACACACTTGTAAAATACTCGATATTACACCCAAACTAATTGATTGTATTAACTCACCAAACTGAATTACAATAGCCAAATGTCCATAGAACAGCAGAAAACAATACTGAATAGAGATAGGATGAGAAAAGAAACTACAACAGGAAGCTAAGAAGAAAGGGGATGAGATATAGATTTAGAGGAGGAGATGAGAAGCACAGACTTGAGCCGAAACTTAACATAATTCACATATCCTGTATTCCCCCTGGATCCCAAATATAATGTCCTAGCATTCTATTTGTCTTCGTCTGTTTAGTCATTTAGACCTCTTCTCAATTTAGCTTCAGGCCTAATACTCCTAACTAGATCAGCTTTGTTGCACACTTCTGCGCCATAATCCCATACTGAGTCACATGGGTTCACAACACTTGGAGCCCGTTTGGACATAAGAAATTTTTTATTTTTTCTAAAATTTTTTCACTTTTTTCCGAAATCAGTATTTGTTCATAAAATTTTCAATTTTCACTTGAAGATGCATTTTGGAAATTTTCGAAAATTTGAAAAACTCCAAAAAGCTATATTTCATAATTTTCACTCAAATCACTTACAAAACTTAAAAAACAACCCAAAATTATATTAATGTCCAAACACAACTCTAAGCTAGCGTTTGACCATAAATTCCCAAATTTATTTTGAAAAATATGTTTTGGGTAAAGTTTGGCTTGAAGATAAAAATGTGTTTGGACATACGTTTTCAAAACATATTTTCCAAATATATTTTGAAAAAACATGTATATTATCAGGGATTTGGCCCAAAACCAACTATTGAGCTGGTTTTGGGATTTGGAATTTTGTCAAAATATAGGCCAAATCTATGGCCAAACAAGTGTTTGCCAAATAAAATCCAAGTTTGTTTTGACAAAATCTAAAGTCAAACGGGTCAAATTTCAAATACCATTGTTACTTAAAAATATTTTCCCCTAATTTTGGAATTTTACAATTCTTATGTCCAAAATCCAAATGCCCACTTAGGATTCAAGCCCGAGAAACAAATAAATTACTAGGAGAGCCTTCACTAATAATGTGTCTTGCGCTGGATTAATTGAGCACCAAATGGTTATATTTAAAAAAATTAGGATCAAGTTTGAAAATTGAGTTTTATTTATGTTCCCCCAAAAAGTAATATTCAAAATTTCAAACCAAACAAAAAGGGGAAAAAAATCGTCCACTTTCTCTTCTCAAACAAGCTTCCCAATAGCTTTCCCTCCAAGATTTGTATAACTCCACCTCGTTTTCATTTCCCTCCGAATTTTAAAAACTCGAAATTCAAAAACTCGAATTGCTCTTCACATGGCCCCCTACTATTATCTTCCTATATATATAATTCATTGAAACTTTCAGATCCCTTCATCAATTTACACTATCAAACAAATCACATCTGATACTAAAATTTTGCACAATTTTGTTGCCATGACTTTTTCATCTTCTGCTAAAGACCCAATTTCTGTAACCACAAAGCCCAATTATTTGCCGACCGGCGAGATCCATGTTATTGTTGGTCCTATGTTTGCTGGAAAAACAACTGCTCTTCTTCGCCGTGTCAAATTGGAATCTAATGATGGCAGGTACTAGTATTCTTCTTGTTAAATTATTTTTCTTAATATTTTGTGTTACATTTTTTATTAAATTAAGTTCATTTCTGAGGACAAATTTAGATATTTCTAAATTATTTCAAAAGAACTAGGAGTTTTAATTTATTGATAGTAGAGACTGATTCATGATCTAAAGGTAGTAGACCTATCTCTTTTTGATTTTTAATTATGTATAGTAGATGAAAATATGTTTTGTGTGTGTGTATCTAAATATGCTGAATTGTGCAAAAAAAAAAAAAAAAAAAAAAAAAAAAAAAAAAAAAAAATTAAAAAAAATTGTGATTATATAATGGATTTAAGTCCGTGTTGTCAAAGGTGCGCTTAAGCCCTAAAGTGAGGCTCGAAACTCATAGACCACTTCACCTCGCTTTGTGTGTGCTTTAGTGTCGCATTAAAGTTCTAACACATACTTTTCCTTGCAAATGAGTGTAATTTTGAAAAGACAACCTTAAACAATTGATATTTCACTTTATCATATATTTTTTTTTCAATTTCTTTGTCCATATATTTATTGTTATGCTTTTAATGATTAGTCTTGGACTACTATGCATATTTTTACTTTTTCTCCCGTTGCACCTTTTTTCATTAAAGCCCACGCTTTATTTGTGTGTAAAGCCCCAACTGACTTTAGAGTTTTTTTTTGTGTTTTTCGCCTTTGAAAACACTTATGATTTAAGTTATATGCACTGACAATGTAATATTCTTACACCATAAAAATTATTTAATGTGTTATAGCTTGTTACTGACTGTTTATTGTAGGCTATCAACGGGTGCTTATTAAACATTTTAAGTGATTGGACTCTGTAAATACCTTTACACCTCATTGCATAGAACTTAAAGTTATATATGATAGATCGTCATGCGTACTTTAAACCAATTGACTTTAAATTTTGGATTGGCCGTGCTATATGATTTAAAATTGATCTGGGGTTTAATGAGTTTGATGATTTTGATAGTAATTGAGGTTGATCAACATTCTTGTACATAAGTGATTCTGTTATTAGAAATTATGGGCTGGATTTTTATTTTATTTTAGGCTTTAGTTTGATTTTCCAAATTGTGTAAGCAGAAATGTGGTGATGATAAAGTCAAGCAAAGATACACGATATGCAGTAGATGCAGTGGTAACACATGATGGGACAAAATTTCCATGTTGGTCATTGCCTGATCTCTCATCTTTCAAACAAAAATTTGGAATAGATGCATATGAAAAGGTACAAATCCAGTTTTTGGTTTGCCATTCTTTGTATTCTTAGACTTGACATGTTAAGATTTTATGTATTCGTGAGAACTCCTAGATTGTATTCCTTTTATCTTACACAGTTCAATTAACCAGAGCTTCAAGTTTGGCGGTGTGAGGCTGCATAATTGATGATGATAATACCATTTTTACTATAGTGCTAAGTCGCTAACTGTATTACAAGTTTTATATAATATTTACACCATTAATTGGTGAAAATGAGCACCCTTTAGGACACATTTGTTGAGGGTGATATTAACATTAAAATTGGATACAGACATCATAGTTTGATTACATATATCTTGTGTCTCTTCACTACTGGATTAAGGCTTTATGGGCTTTGTGAAAATTATATATGAGTGCTGCATTGTTCAAATTTGAAGTACATTATGGAAAAAGCTGGCTGTAGTATGAGATTTTAAATGGTCTTTAATCTGTTTAAATCCACGAGAAGAAACGAAAAGTGCTGTTGATTGTTGTTGTGTAGTATCAGAGATTGTCTGCAGTACAATGCTATACTGATTAGGACATACTACAATTATGTGGCATATGCCAATTGTTTAGGAGGCACAAATAAGGCCTATTGAGATCAAGACAGGATAAAAAAGAGTTGAAGTTAAAATTCAAGTTTGGCCTTTTAAGTTTACAAAGAAACAGAAAAGAACCTCTTAGTAGGGAAAATGAATTCAGTTTTGTTAGCTGTGATGTGGTGTGTGTTTCAATCTCTGAGTAACTCTATTTCTTGATTAGGTGGATGTGATTGGCATTGATGAAGCTCAGTTCTTTGAGGACCTTTATGATTTCTGCTGCAATGCTGCTGATCTTGATGGGAAGACTGTAATTATTGCAGGCCTAGATGGCGATTACTTGAGGTACTCCTCGAATTCTTAAAAACTGGTCTCCAAATCTTTGTCCGAAACTCCAAGTTCTTTGGCAGAAAACTATCTCTAATATGGTGTTTTGAGCCAAGTGACTATCAAAAACAACCTCTCTACCTGTATAAGGTAGTGGTAAGGCTGCAGAATAACTGCCTTCCCTAGACCTCACCTGTCGGAATACATTGGGTTTGGTATTGTTTGTTGTTGTTTGTGCTCTAATAAGGTATTGGGTTCTTGCTTGCAGGAAAAGTTTTGGTTCAGTGCTTGACATAATTCCACTTGCTGATACTGTGACAAAGTTGACAGCAAGATGTGAACTATGTAACAAAAGGGCATTTTTCACCTTTAGAAAGACTAGTGAGACTGAAACTGAGCTTATAGGTGGTGCTGATTTATACATGCCTGTTTGCCGTCAGCACTATGTCAATGGACAATCTGTCAATGAAGTTGCAAAAATGGTTCTTGAATCACATAAACTGCCAAGTAACCTTATATTAGAAACAACTATAGTCACTCCATAATACTTGGGTTCAACTCTTCTAAATTATCAGTTGGTTTTATGATCATGTATCTTTCTTCAGTATATAAGTAAATGAAATGGTTTGCTTTATTGTATTTTTGAGCAATTAATGTCAAACAGCATTGCGAGCTGAAATGCTATTAATGGCGCTTGTATTTGTGCTTGATTGAGCAAGAAAAATGATTGAACAAATTAACATGCCTATGGCTAAGAGAATGAAAAACTAACAACATACTCACATGTTATTGAAACATCATACAAACATATGTTTTACTGATTTTTGACCAAACTCCAATTTTGTTCAACAAATTGTTAGACTTAAACTGTGATGTGTATTTTACAGTAACCAATGATCACATAAGTTTCGAGTTTCCCAAGAGCAATGTGATCAAGCCCACACAAGCTGAGTTACAAGTAAAGTACATCCTCAATATAGATTAGGAAAATCATCACCAATGGAGAATTGTTACAAAATCTTGAATTATGGTTGATGTCCATAACCACCAAAGGAGTTCTCCATTATTTCCATAACTTCCCTCGTGATCTTCTTCTCAAATTCTTAATGACATATTCATGTAAAATATATATGTAGTGACCATTCCACTCACTATTTACAATAACGAATTTTCACTTTTCATGCATATATAAAGGTCATGTAATATATAGAAAAGAAACACAATTGAAGAAGAAATAAGAATCTTCTTCTCTTTCTCTCTATATCTCTTAGCTTGTTTTTCCTTCTTCTGTATTGTTACTTTGAGCTATATCTTCGACCAAGATTATGTGGTATGTGCTCTTTAACTTCCATTGCGTTGGTCAATACCAATTTGTCGGCAAGGTAACTTTATTCTAATTTTTCTTCATAATGATATACATTCATATCACTACACAAATATTTACTTTTATGTTCTTTAATCCTAAGAAATTAGATCTAATATGAAGTTACGTTCCTTTTCGTAGAGTTTTAGTCCTAATTATAAGTAAGGAACGTAATTTTTGTCCAAACCAAATCCAAAGTGAAAATTAAAAAGCTGAGATGTACGAGATTTCTATTGTCCAGGGAGTGAATTTCCTTATGCATTTTAATATTAAATTATTTTGTGATAAGGGTTAATATAGTTTATATTACATGATGATATAATTATAGTTTTGCAGAGAAATGAATTTGTTATATCAAGTACGACCATAAGTAAGACTTCTTTGCCTTCATTTCATTATAGTGGTGTTTTTATGAGTTTGTGCATGTTATGCAGAAATATATGACATCTTGGAGATCATAATGTTTATTAATAGTACATAAAGCTAATGATTATAAAAAAAAGAAGAAGGACGGCTTAACATCGAACTATAGCAGTATCTTTGGTTTTTCCCTTCCTACATATTTTGATTCTTGATGCATGAGATTTAGTTTTGTTTGTTTGATGTTGAGTTAGACTTACATTTATAAGGATGAGTATGGTATTAAAATGATTACCAAATTGTAGAGGTACTGTGACTATCGAAATTACTACTATAATTGAAGGCGTATTACAACTCTATGTTTACATGATTTTAAATTAGAAGTACAACTTACCCCCAGAATCTATTTTCAATTAAAATTGTATCCCGATACATACATTTGGAAATATTCTTTATATTTTCTGTCTTAAATTAGCCTCTGGAGTAGCAATATCTTAAATTGATTCAAGAGATATTATGACATTGATTTATGGTCCATTTGAACTCCAATAGAATTTACAACAAATATTCTGACAATAAGAGTTATTATATTCTATATGTATTATTGAAACTTAATTCACTTATGCATATAATCATGAATGGTAATATTTTATGGTCCCAGTTTACTTTGACAATTATTATGACATTTATTGAGGATAAGACATCAGATTCAAGTCATGATACTCCGTGATGATAAGAGTTAGGTTTGAGTTCTAATTCATTATGGCCTATCATGCTTTTATATTGGTAATGCATTGAGTTTGTCATCACCCAAAATCCAACTAGTCGGGATGACGCCTAACCCAACCCGCTAAGTAAGCCAATCAACAACTAACCAATTCCAATAAAATTAATAAGACAATTAAATAAAAGAAAATATCTGAATCTAATACATTCCCCAAGGACTGATAGTACAAATCATGAGTTTCTAAGAATAGAATTTACAAAGCTGAAATGAAGTAAATACATCATATGTTTGAAAAGTACATAAACAAAGTTTTATAGATCTAAGGCTACCATGAACAAGAGGTAGCTACAACTGAAATGTAGGTACATTTTTAATTCCAGCTCCCGTCGATCACATCAACGTCAGAAGTCAACATCTGCACGTAAGGTGTAGAAATATAGTATTAGTACAACCGATCCCATGTACTCAATAAGTAACAGACTCAACCTTAGGTTGAAAGTAGTGACGAGCTGGAACATAGGTCGGGTCCGACACCAATAACCAACAGCAGTTCATAACAATGTAAGGCAAGTAATAAAAGAAGTAACTCGAAATTTAAATGCTCAGCTGATTCATAATTTTCAAAAATAGTTCCGCTTTTCAAATATCAGTAAAATCCCAAATCCTTTACTGAAATCGTCGAAAATATGAGATAGTTTGAAATATGTAATTCTTCCAAAAATCCTTTCCAAACAAATAAGATGTCTCATTTTCTTTCAAGATAGGAAGTGTAAACTACCCCTCTATGCCCACATATCAATATGTTTGGAAATTCATAAATGACGTGATACCATACAACATGAGAAAAATGCATCTCTATGCTTGTATGTCATGTGTGCATGTCAATGCCATGTATCTCAGAGATGAGCTCATGTACTCACATTCTCATAATACTCAATCTCACTGCCTCATACTTTCCACTCATCATTCTCAATCACTCAGAGTAGTATATGGCCAATCCGGCCCGGGTAAAATCTATCTCTGAATATATACATCAACTGACCAACAGTCACTCAGTACTGAGTAGGGAAAATCCAGCCCGTTGAGAAGATCCATCCCCTTGTATATAAATGCTTCAGACAAGGTCCATGTCTAGGGAAGATCAATATAATCAACCGCGCTCACTGGGGGTGTGTACAGACTTCGGAGGGGCTCCTACAACTCAGCGCTATTATAAAATCAATATAATCGTTGCGGTGTGCAGCCCGATCCCATAACTGTCTCTCATAATCAGCCTCTCAGCCTCACCCAGTCATCAACCTCTCCAGTCTTATTCATGGGCTCACAAAGGCATGAAACTAGCCCGAAACCAATGATATAATGTACCGATAAATTACAACTGAGACTGAGATATGATATGAATGCATGAATATGACTGGGTACGAAATATCAATGAAATAAGTGAAATGACAGCTAGAAACGACCACTATGGTTCCCAACAATATCGATACAAAACCCAAACATGATATCTAGCATGATGACAACTCAATTACTTTATCACATGGTGAAAACACGGATATCAACAAAGTAGGACCACTATACAATGCCATGAAAACAACGGAGTCCCAATTCACATGGTGCACGCCCACACGCCCGTCACCTAGCATGTGCATCACCTCAATGCCAATCACATAACACGTATTTCGGAATTTAATACCCTCAACACTAAGTTTAGAAGTGTTACTTATCTCGAACAAGTCAATTCCAATATCGAGCAAGCCAAGATGCTCCAAAAATTCCACCCCATGCGTACCGACCTGCGAACAGCTCGAAACTAGCCAAAAGCAACTCAAATACATCAAATAATGCCAAAGAAAACAAACCCAATCGACAAAGGTCGAATCTTTAATCAAAAGCCCAAAATTGACCAAAACGTCAAACTCGGGCCCGCGCCTCGGAACCCGACAAAACTTACAAAATCTGACAATCCATTGAGTTACGAGTCCAACCATACTAGTTTCACTTAAATCTGATTCCGAATCTATGTTCAAAACTCAAAAATTCTCTTTATGAAGTTTTAGACAAAATCCCCAAATTTCACTTTGAGATCATCAATCAAATACCAAAAAGAAGATGGATTCATGAAATACAACAAAATCGAGTATAGAACACTTAACCCAATGCATATGGTGAAAATAGCCTCCAAATATTTCCCAAATCCGAGCTCCCCAACTCAAAATATGTTAAATGAACAAAACCTTCGATTTAACACTGTTCGACCTCGTTTCTTGTACCAAACAATCCTGAAACTTGCTTTTGATGCCTACAATGAATTTCTTGTGAAATTCTAGTCAAGTTAGGGTCTGGAATAACTCCATTTGATCTTATATTGAAGGAGATAAGTTGGTTTCAATATTTGGAAATAGTACAAATTTTAAATACGAAGTCAGTAGCAATTTCGTAATTAATTTTAAAAAAAATCTGGCAACCTAATTCTTAGTAAAATGATCGTAAAATCCTCATACGATATCCAAATTCGACGATTCTTTTTGCTATGGCTCCGTAATTATGTTACGGATCTAATGCTTCAATCAAAACAGAAATCAGAGCTCATTTGTTCAATTTGGTACCATTTATGCTTGAAAAAACGACATCGAAACATAAGAAAAATGAGCGCAACACAACCCAAACCTATTCGAAACTCACCCGAGCCCCTCGGGACCCCGTATGAACTTACCAACAATTCCCATAACATAACACAGACCTACTCGAGACCTCAAATCACGCATAACAACATCGAAACGATGAAATGCACCTCAAATCAAACTTAATAAACTTTCGAACTTTTGACTTCCAAAAACTTACGCCGTAACATATCAAATTAACTCGGAATGAACTCAAATTTTTCACACAAGTCCTAATACATCATACTGATCTACTCGTACCCCAAAACTACCGAGCGAAATGCAAATGCTCAAAACGACCGGTCGAGTCGTTACATTCTCCCCCACTTAAACATATGTTCGTCCTCGAACGTGCCAAGAGTTGTTCCTAAGTCGTCAAATCGCCGTGTAACCTTACCATGCACATACCCAGGGGTGATCCCACGTCACACTATTGCGTATAGGCCCGACAATAGAACATACTGAAGATCATTACTTCAACCTTAGCCCGTAAACCACAGATACCAATGTCCAACATCCGAAATTTCCTATAAGGCCCGAACCTCGAAATCTACACACCGTATAAGTCTGAAAAAGCTGTATGAAGCTATAACCATAACCCAAGACACAATCACAAGATATGCCACATAACTCAATTACCCATAGCGAAATTTCCAATCACAATAGCTGCTCAAAACAACCCAATTCCGACAATAAACCTCATATCAAATAAAACCTCATTCTAAAACCTTCGTACACTGTCGGTAATGAAAGAAACATGCATAACTCATAACCATTCATCTGATCAACAAGTCATGGAGCTCCCTCTCCTTCGACAAGAACTATAGCAAAATTCTAAGCCGATCAGTGACATTATCCTTCTAAATATACCACAATCAAATCCGATAGCACCCATTCTAGGTCAGGCGACCTCACTTTGACAAATACAATCGATCTACTAACAGGCTAAACCAATACAATCTTAAACCACAAACCGTGCAATCCGTGCACCAATATGCAACAATTCAAGTGTACTCAAACATGAAAAATGACTCAAACGAGAGAACTGTCCCGCAAGCTCAACAAGTACCGCCACAACGAAATGCTGAAAATCCATCACACACTGTAGAACCATAACACATGAATCTAACACAAAGGATAATATCTCAACATAACTCCGTTGCAATGCGTGAACCTATCCAATCACTGGTCCATATGAAATACCCCAGCCACCATGCTCAAAATCAATAATCACGCACAATTTGACATCAAGTACCCCAGGTGCATGACCATAATCACGGAGAAGCAACTAACACAATATACCACAATCCCGAAAGACCACAACTAAGATGAAATCAACCATTCCACACCCCAATAATCATCTCGCTCGAATTTTGCTGTAAGGCCCTAACAGAACCGCACCATGTGTGCATATAACCAACGAATCACAACCCTTCATAGCATGGAAGAGTAACACATAGAACATATTCGATACGAATAAAATCAATTATAACCGAATGGCACATCCCCCAATAATAGCAGTTCGAAGTCAACAAATCCGACCCGGTGTAGAATACACATCCTCGTTAGACCTACCAATGAGCCCCCAAATCAACCCCGGTCACCCATAACTAGATAAATAACCCTTCTAAGGTCCACAACGACCTAACCATACTACATACTATCTTTGGCTAGCTTTATCCACGTCTTCACAGTCCACAACCACGAAACAACTTGCTTCTGAGAACTCCTAGCCTCCAAATCCATAGAACACACGAATCACCATATCTGATCCCAACTCCACCGCCCGAATGCCTAACGTATCTCTTATGAACGATCATCCCACGAGGAATACCTTACTAATTCTTCCGTGCCACATAGAAATATCTGAAAATCAGCAGTCAATCAATCAAGAGAGTGCCATAATACCAATGAAGTATCCATACATCAAAACACAATGCATGTTCTGAAATGCGCACCCTTCTCAGGCAATAACAAGTAGTAATATACCTTCGCCTAGTCATCTAAAACCGTCCCCGATGCCTAAGAACTCATGACCTTCCCTTCAAGACTGAACCGTGACCTTGCACATGCAAATCTCGATCCTACACAACACACCACATCTGTCATGCCATCATATGAAAAGTATGAAAATCTTATAATCCACTCCGAGTCACAGAAAACTACATACTCAATCAGTCAAAAACCTTCCATTTGATCTCATCCAGGAGAAAATCCCAATATGCAACATGTTCCACACACCGGTAGGAAATATACATCTCAAACCGTGGTAGTAACCATCGAGAACTCTTCGAAACCCACTTGCACATAATCAAGCCATCAGAACTAAATCTCTCTAAATCAACTAGGCCACGCAAGTCACCCAAGAGCATTGCCACAAACTTCCTGTAGAGATTAGCCACATCATAAGTGCCCAAAGAACCGATTATATCCATTACTGTGTTGATATAACCTACTACCAAGCTGTCATATTTCTTCAAGTCCCTCCCATATTGCCTTCAATTTGATATTTCTCCCTGCTAGAACACCACGATCCTTAACCACAATTTGCCACTCAAGAGACCTAGTATAAAACCACAACGCCCTGAGGCCCATAAGCCACTGACTTCTCTCTTAATCACCCCAAAGTACCACAACCGAGACACCCACTCTAAGGAGACCTTATGTGAACCAAAAATTATTTCCTTCACCTCCTTGATACCGAAATGCATAATCCACAATGATATAAAAATGCCACAAGTCTCGACACCGTCCAATGTAACTCCCAGTTTCTAGCCATATACAATTCTTGAAAATTTCAAATCGCTACATATAACTTTGAATTCATTAGAACCATTCTCGAGAGTCATCAACTCTTCTAAAATCTCTATTAAACCGACCAAACAGATTGAATGACATGTGCCCCATTAGCATACCAACACCCTAAGAAGTAATCCACACCTCTAAGAAACTGAGTAGACCCCTACTCCCAACACACTACATCCGTCACGAATAACAAAGTCGATTTATTCCATGATTCCCATATACCCATTAAGTGTAATACAACCCGTATCCATAAATTTCCTTACTCGAGTCATTCTCTAACTCCACCTCTGCAAGTCATAACTGATTCACCAGTATACCTCAAACTGAAACCAATAAAACACATAACCATGCAATCAACCCGTCGATAACAGACTCCCCCACTTTTCTCAAAACCAAGGAATAAAGCATATAATAACTTACAATACCCATACTCTGCGGCTACCAAAATCCCACACTGAAATTCAACTAAATCTTTCATAAGATCGCATACACAACCCACAGAGTACCTCAAATCATCTGAAAATCTTGCATTCGCCCTAGTAACAGCCAAGCCGACTCCCATAAAAGATCCAAACTTAAATTGCAACACATATAATTCACTGGCAAAAGGGAACTCTCTACAAAACAACATAGGGAGATCATAACCTCAGGACACCCTGCAAGAGATAACCCACCTACTTAGACACAATCTGACATCTTTTCATACCCTTTCATAACCATAAATACTACGCAATCGCTTATTCTTCTTGAGTCTTAGCTCAACAATAAGACACAAGAACCTAATTTGTTCCGCCATTAAGCAAGATAAAATATCCTTTAATACACTCATAACTCGGAACCATACGTCGCAATAAGACAGAAACCAAAAACCCTATAGTCCTTTCTACATCTCAAGTAAACTCTTCTCGTCACATTCGAACAATCTAAAAACATCTCGCAGTCACATCATACTCACCACATAGTCATCCAATCACAAATCCCACAAATAAGGACACTACCAGACATATAAGTCCCAAAAGCATGTGCTCCCGCAATCCAAATCTCCGTGCTCAAGCTATAGTCAAAAACCGACCTCAAGTCATCCAAACTGGCCCATCATCAGCACGCCAAAATCACATCTCGCACCTCAACCATGGAATCACAAGTCATCGATGCACAACTAATATCGAGCACTCACATGCGCATACGAATGCATGGAAGGAATTCAAAGAGTTATGCTTCAAGTTGAATCAATATCGCACGATACAGAAAGAAAGATGGAAAGTTCATCCTGAATGCCCTGTAGCCTCTCGAAGATAGGTATGGACGTCATCATACCGATCTGCAAGACTCTACTAGACGCTTGCTCATGACTTGTAGAACCAATGAACCTAGAGCTCTGATACCAACTTGACACGACCCAAAATCCAATTAGTCGTGATGACACCTAACCCAACCCGCTAGGTAAGCCAATTAATAACTAACCAATTCCAATGAAATTAATAAGATTATTAAATAAAAAAAATATCTGAATCTGATACCTTCCCCAAGGACTGGTAGTACAAATCATGAGTGTCTAAGATTAGAATTTACAAAGCTGAAATGAAGTAAATATATCATCCGTTTGGAAAGTACATAAACAAAATTTTATAGATCTAAGGCTACCATGAACAAGAGGCAACTACAATCGGAATGCGGGTACATCTTCAATTCCAGCCCCCGTCGATCACATCAATGTCAGCAGTCAACATCTGTACGTAAGGTGTAGAAATATAGTATGAGTAAAGCCGACCCCATGTACTAAATAAGTAACAGACATAACCTTAGGTTGAAAGTAGTGACGAGCTGGAACATAGGTCGGGTCCGACACCAATAACCAACATCAGTTCATAACAATGCAAGGCAAGTAATAAAAGAAGTAACTAGAAATTTAAAATTCTCAACTAATTCATAATTTCCAAAAAATAGTTCTGCTTTTCAAATATATCAGTAACAACCCAAATCCTTTACCGAAATCATCGAAAACATGAGCTAGTTTGAAATATGTAATTCTTTCAAAAATCCTTTCCACAACAAATAAGATGTCTCATTTTCTTTCAAGATAGCAAGTGTAAAATACCGCTCTATACCCACATATCAATATGTATGAAAATTCATGAATGACGTGATACCATACAACATGAGGAAAATGCATCTCTATGCCTGTATGTCATGTGTGCATGTCAATGCCATGTATCTCAGAGATGAACTCATGTACTCACACTCTCAGAGTATTCAATCTCACTGCCTCATACTTTCCACTCATCATTCTCAATCACTCAGTACTGTATATGGCCAATCCGGCCCAGGGAAAATCCATCTCGAAATATATACATCAACTGACTAACTACTTGTCACTCAGTATTGAGGTAGGGAAAATCCAGCCCGTGGAGAAGATCCATCCCCAAATATATAAATGCTTCGGACAAGGTCCATGTCCAGGGAAGATCCATCCCTCAATATAATCAACCACGCCCACTGGGGGTGTGTACAGACTCTGGAGAGGCTCCTACAGCCCAAGCGCTATCATAAAATCAGTATAACCGCTGCGACATGCAACCCGATCCCATAACTGTCTCTCATAATCAAGCTCTAAGCCTCACTCAATCATCAATATCTCCAGTCTCACTCACAGGCTCAAAATGGCATGAAACTAGCCCGACAATAATGATATGATGTATCAATAAATAACAACCGAGACTGAGATATGATATGAATGCATGAATATGACTGAGTACGAAATATCAATGAAATCAGTAAAATGACAGTAAGAAACGACCATTATGGGTCCTAACAGTATCGACACAAAACCTAAACATGGTATCTAACATGATTGACAACTCAATTAATTTTTCACATGGTGAAAACACGGATATCAACAAAGTAGGACCACTATACAGTGCCATAGAAACAACAGAGTCCCAATTCACATGGTGCACGCCCACACGCCCATCACCTAGTATGTGTGTCACCTCAATCACAATCGCATAACATTTATTTCGGGGTTTAATACCCCAACACTAAGTTTAGAAATGCTACTTACCTCGAACAAGCCTATTCTTATTTCGAGCAAGCTAAGGATGCTCCACAAAAATACCACCCCACGCGCACTGACCTGTGAATGGATCGAAACTATCCAAAAGCAACTCAAATATATCAAATAATTTCAAAGGAAATAAAACCAATTGATAAAGTTCGAATCTTTAATCAAAATCCAAAAATCAACCAAAGCGTCAAACTTAGGCCCTGTAACGACCCGAACGGTTGTTTTGATCATTTGCACTTTCCTCTATATTTTGGGGACACGGGTAGCTCCGTATGATGTATTAAGACTTGTGTGCAAAATTTTAGTTCATTCTGAGTTGATTTGATATGTTTCGGCACGAGTTTTTGGAAGTCGAAAGTTCAAAAGTTCATTAAGTTTGATTTGAGGTGTGTTTCATCATTTTGATGTTTTTATGTGTGATTGAGGCCTCTAATAATCCCGTATTATGTTATGGGACTTTTTGGTATGTTCGTACGGGGTCCCGAGGGGCTCAGGTGAGTTTTGGATAGAATTGGGTTGTGTTGCGTTCGTTTTTCTTATGTTTCGACGTCGTTTCTTCAAGCATAAATGGTACCACATTGAACAAATGAGATCTTATTTCTGTTTTGGCAGAAGCATTAGATCCGTATCGTAATTACGGATCCTTAGAAAAAACAATCGTCGAATTTTGACATTGTATGAGGATTTTATGGTCATTTTACTAAGAATTGGGTTGTCAGATTTTTCAGATTAATTATGAAATTTTCACTCACTTCGTATTTAAATATCTGCACTATTTACAAATATTGAAACCAACATATCTCCTTCGTATTTTATGGTCATTGTTTGATGTATTTGAGTTGCTTTTAGTTAGTTTCAGTCGTTCGGAGGTCGGAACGCGCGGAATGACATTTTTAGAGCATCGCTTGGCTTGCTCGGTATTGGAATTGGCTTGTTCGAGGTAAGTAACTCTTCTAAAATTAGCGATGATGGTATGAAACGCCGAATTACATGTTATGTGATTGGTATTGAGGTGACACACATGCTAGGTGAGGGGCGTGCGGGCGTACACCTTGTGAATTGTGGCTCTATTGTTTCCATGGCACCGTATAGTGGCCTTATCGTCGTTATTTGTGTTGTCACCGTGTGATAAAGTAATTGAGCTATCAATCATGCTAGATATCATGTTAGGATTTATGTCGATACTGTTGGGACCCATAGTGGTCATTTCTTACTGTCATCTCACTAATTTTACTGATATGTTCGTACTCAGTCATATCGATGCATTCATATCATATCTCACTCTCATCTGTTATTTATTGATACATCATATCACTGTTTTCGGGCTAGTTTCATGACATCGAGAGCCCGAGAGACTGTAGATATTGATGACTGAGTGAGGCCGAGGTCTTGATGGTGAGGATGTTTATGGGATTGGGTTGCACGCCGTAACATATTTTATTTATCCATGCCACGATTGGCTTGTTATAGTGCTTGGGATGAAGGATCCCCTCCGGAGTCTGTACACACCCCTAGTGACTGAGTGCGAGTGTCACGTGACGAGTGATTGGGAGGACTTAGTGATTGGGAGGACTGAGTGAATTGATACTCTAAGAACATGCATATGATTTTATCACTGAGTTGCATCATATTTGATATGCACACTTGACATACATGCATAAATATGTATTTTTCCTCATGTTGTACGGTATTGCGTCATTCATGACTTCTCATACATATTGAATATAGGCATGGAGATGTACTTTCCTCATGCTATCTAAAAGTGAAACATTTATCTCATGAAAATTCTGAGCATTTTATCTCTGAGCTACTCCTTTATTTAATTGCTTTACATTGTTACAAACTACTGTTGGTTATTGATGTTGGACCCGACCTATGTTCCATCTCGTCACTACTTTCAACCTAAGGTTAGGTTTGTTACCTACTCAATACATGGGGTCAGTTGTATTGATACTACACTTCTGCACATTGCATGTAAATGTTGGCTGATGTTGTTGCTGTGTTCGATGGTTGCTGCTTTTGAAGAGGTAGTTGCGTCCCTGTGGTAGCTGCCTCTTTTGTTCAGGGTAGCCATAGATTCTAAAAACTCCATTTATGTAGTTTCAAACAGACGATGTATTATTTCATTTCAATTTTGTAAATTCTATTCTTAGACGCTCATGATTTGTACTACCAGTCCTTGGGAAAGGCTTAAGATTCAGATAATTTCTTTGTTTGATTGTCTTATTACTATTATTGGAATTGGCAGTTATTAGTTGGCTTACCTATTGGGTTGGGTTAGGTGCCATCATGACTGATCAATTTTGGTTCGTGACAGATTGTTATCAGAGCTCTAGGTTCATAGATTCTGCAAGTCACGAGCAAGTGTCTAGTAGAGTCTTGCGGATCGGTATGATGACGTCCATACCTATCTTCGAGAGGCTACATTACATTTAGGATATACTTCCCATCTTTCTTTCCTTATTGTGCAACATTGATTAAACTTGAAGCGTAACTCTTTGAATTCCTTCCACGCATTCATATGCGCATGTGAGAGCTCGATATCAGCTGTGCATCGACGTCTTGTGATTCCATGGTTGAGGTGCGAAATATTATTTTGGCGTGTTGATGATGGGCCAGTCTGGAGGACTTGAGGACGATTTTTGACTGTATCTTGAGCATGGAGATTTCGATTGTGTGAGTACGTGCTTTTGGGACTTATATGTCTGGTTGTGTCCCTATTAGTGGGATCTGTGATTGGATGACTATGTGGAGAGTATGATGTGACTGCGGAAAGTGTTTAGATCGTTCGAATGTGACGAAAAGATTTTTATTGAGATGTAAATTGGTGCCTGATTTATGTCTTGATTTGATGTATAGTCTCGAGTTATGGGTGTGTTGAAGGATCTTTTCATGTTTTTGGTTGAGGAGTGAAGTAGATTTTCATGTCGTGATATTAGTTCAGACTCAGGAAGATTAAGTGATTGCGTAATAGTTATGACTATAAAGGGTATAAAGAGATGTTAGTTTGAGGCGAAGCAGGTGGGTTATCTCCTGCGGGGTGTCCTGAGGTTTGAGTGATCCCTATGTTGTTTTGTAGCAAGTTCTTTTTTACCAGTGAATTATATATAGAGAAATTTGAGTTTGGATCGCTTATGGAAGTTGGCTTGGCTATTACGAGGATGAATGCGAGATTTACAGATGATTTGAGATATTAGGTTGTTTGTGTTACATAAACTTATGAAGAATTTATTTGAAGTTCAGTGCGAGATTTTTGCAGCAACTGAGTATGGGCATTATGAGTTATTGTGTGCTTTGATCTATGGCTTGGAACCAAGTGGGGGAGTCTACTATGGATATGTTGATTTCACGGTTATGTGCTGTATTGGTTTCAGTTTGAGGTATACTAGTGAATCAGTTATGACTGGCAGAGGTTGAGTTCGAGGAGGACTCAAGTAAAGGAATTTATGGATACGAGTTGTATTATGTTTGTGGGTATATGGGAAATACCGAATGATTGAGTTGTTATCCGTAAAGAATGTAGTGTGCATGGAGTAGGGAATTCACTCGGTTACTTAGAAGTGTGGATTACTTCTTAGGGTGTTGGGATGCAAATGGGGCACATGTCGTTCGGTCTGTTTGATCAGTTTAATTGAGATTTGAGTAGAGTGGATGACTCTCGATAATGGTTCTAGTGGATTCAATATTTATATGTAATAATTGGGAATCTTCAGGATGTGTATTTGGCTAGAAACTGAGATTTATATTAGAGGGTGTCAAGACTTGTGGCATTTCTATATCATTATGGATTCTACATTTCAGTATTAGGAAAGGGGAAATAAGCGACTTTAAATTCACGGAAGGTATCTTCAAAGTGGGTATCTTAGTTGTGGTACTTTTGGGGTGCTTAAGAGGGAATTCAACGGCTTATGAGCCTTGGGGCGGTGTTCCATGCTAGAGTTCGTGGGGCATGTTGGGTTAAGGACCGTAGTGTTCTAGCAAGGAGAAGTATCAATTTAAAAGGAAATTCGGGAAGGGCTTGGAGAATTAGGACAACTTGTTAGTAGGTTGGGTCAGCACAGTAATGGATATAATCAGTTCTTTGGGTGCTTATGATGTGGTGGGTTTCTACAGGTGCTTCATGGCAATGCTCTTGGGTTTTGGCAACCTGCGTGGCTTGGTTGAGATTGAGAGATTTAGTTCTGATGGCTTGATTATGTGAAAATGAGTTTCGAAGAGTTTTCAATGGTTACTACCATGGTTCAGGGTGTATATTTCCTACCGGTGTGTGGAATATGTTGCGAATAGGGATTTTCTCCTGGATGAGATCAAATGGAAGGTTTCTAATTGGTTGAGTATGTAGTTTACTGTGACTCAGAGTGGATTATGAGCTTTTTGTACTTTTCATGCGATGACATGGTATATGCGGTGTGTTGTGTGGGATTGAGATTTGCATGAGCAAGGTCACGGTGTATTCTTAGGTATCATGGACGGTTTCGAATGACTAGGTGAATGATATTACTATTTGGTATGGCTGGATGAAAGTATACATTTCAGAAGGGGCAATGTGTTTTGATTTATGGATACTTCATTGGTATTGCGACACTCCTGGTTGATCGACTACTGATATTCAAATTTTGCTATGTGGAACGGAAGAATTATAGAAGTATTCCTTGTGGGATGATCGTGTATGAGAGATGTGTTAGACATTCAAGCGGTGGAGATGGGATCAAACATGGTGATTCGTGTGTTTTATGGATTTGGAGACTGGGAGTTCTCAGGAGCAGATTGTATCATGATTGTGGACTGTGAAGTCGTGGCCGAAGCTAGCTAGATGATATTATATGTTATGATTCAGTCATTGTGGATCACCAGTGGGTTATTTATCTATTTGTGGGTGACTAGAGCTGATTTGGGGTCCATTGGTAGGCCCAATTAGGATGTGTATTCTACACCGAGTCGGATTGGTTGGCTCCATACTTCTATTGCTGAGGGAAGTTCCATTCGGCTATTGTTGAGCTTATTCGTGTTCTGAAATGATCTGTGGGTTACTCTTATATGCTACGAGGAGTTGTGAATTGTGGGTTATAAGCACACATGGTGCGGTTCTATTGGGGCCTTATAACGGAATTTGAGCGAGATGAGTATTTGAGTATTGCATGATTGATGGCGTATTGGTTATGTTCTTTTGGGGTTTGTATGGCACTGTGTCATTTTCCTCTCCGTGGTTATGGTAATGCACTTTGAGTACTTGATGTCAAATTGCATGTGGTTATTGATTTTGAGCAGGGTTGCTTGAGGTATATGCCATGGATCAGTGTTGGATGGGGCACGCATTGCAGCGAAATTATGTTGAGGTATGAACCTTTGTATTAGATTCATATGATGGTCCTACGAGGTGTGATGGATTTTTAGTATTTCGTTGTGGCAGTACTTGTTAAGCTTGCGAGATAGTTCTCTCGTTTGAGTCATTTTTTCATGATTTGAGTACATTTGGATTGTTGCTTAGTGGTGCACCGATTGCACGGGTTGTGGATTTAGATTGTGTTGATATGGCATGTCACTAGAATGATTGTGTTGGATGATATGAGGTTGTTGGAACAAGAATGGATACTATTGTAATTGATTACAGCATAGTTTGAAGGATAATATTGGAAGTCGGCCTAGAAATCGACTATAGTTCTTGTCGAAGGAGGGAGAGGTCCATGACTTGTTGGTCTGATAAGTGGTTACGTGTTTCTGCGTGTTTCTTTCATCATTGGCTGTGTACAAAGGTTCAAAACAAGATTTTAGTTGACATGAGGTTCGTTACCGGTGTCAAGTTGGTTATCGAGCAGCTATTGTGGTCGGAAGTTATCGCTATGAGTATTTGAGTTGTGTGGTATATCATGTGATTGTGTCACGGGTCATGGTTATGGCTTGATACAACTTGTTCAGACTTATACAGTGTGTATATGCAAAGTTCGGGTCTTGTAGTAATTCCGGATGTTGGAAATCGGATATTGTGGTTTACGGACTAAGGATGGAGTAATGATATTCAGTTGTGTGGTGTGGTCGGGCCTAGTTGAAATAGGGTGACGTGGGATCAACCCCGATTATGTGCATGGTAAAGTTATACGGCGGTTTGATGGCCTTGGGAACAACTCTTGGCACGTTCGAGGATGAACGTATGTTTGAGTGGGGGAGAATGTAACGACCCAAACGGTCATTTTGAGAATTTTCACTTCCTCGGTAGTTTGGGGGAACGAGTAGCTCCGTATGATGTATTAGGACTTGTGTGCAAAATTTGAGTTCATTATGAGTTGATT
Source organism: Nicotiana knightiana (assembly GCA_005239525.1). Taxonomy (NCBI): domain Eukaryota; kingdom Viridiplantae; phylum Streptophyta; class Magnoliopsida; order Solanales; family Solanaceae; genus Nicotiana; species Nicotiana knightiana. Next base: position 96,288 of record ML369171.1, read on the forward strand.
TGATATGTTTCAGCGTGAGTTTTTGGAAGTCGAAAGTTCATTAAGTTTGATTTGAGGTGTGTTTCATCGTTTCGATGTTGTTATGCGTGATTTGAGGCCTCGACTACGTCTGTGTTATGTTATGGGACTTGTTGGTATGTTCGTACGGGGTCCCGAGGGGCTCGGGCGAGTTTTGGATAGAATTGGGTTGTGTTGCGCTCATTTTCTTATGTTTCGACGTCGTTTCTTCAAGCATAAATGGTACCACATTAAACAAATGAGCTCCGATTTCTATTTTGGTTAAAGCATTAGATCCTTATCGTAATTATGGGTCCTTAGCAAAAAGAATCATCAAATTTAGACATCGTATGAGAATTTTATAGTCATTTTACTAAGAATTGGGTTGCCAGATTTTTCAGATTAATTACGAAATTGTCACTCACTTCGTATTTAAAAAGCTGCACAATTTTCAATTGTTGAAACCAACATATCTCCTTCATTATAAGGTCAAATGGAGTTTTTCAAAATCCTATCTTGACTGAAATTTCACAAGAAATCCATTAGAGGCATAAAAAGCAAGTTTGAGATTATTTGGCACGCAAAACAAGGCAGAACATCTGCACAAAAGTACTTAATATCGAAGGTTTGTTCATTTGGTCATATTTTGAGTTGGGGAGCTCGGATTTGGACAATTTGTGGAGGAGATTTTCACCATATGGATTGGGGTATGTATTTTATACTTGATTTTGGTTATATTTCATGAATCCATCTTCTTTTTTAGCATTTGATTGATGATTTGAAAGTGAAATTTGGGGTTTTGCCTAAAATTTCATAAAGTGACTTTTTGAGTTTTGAACATCGATTCGGAGTCGGATTTGAGTTAAAAAAGTATGGTTGGACTCGTAATTGAATGAGTTATCGGATTTTATGAGTTTTTTCGGGTTTCGAGGCGCGAGCCCGGGTTGAACTTTTTGGCCGATTTTGGGCTTTTGATTAAAGATTTGACCTTTTTCGATTGGGATTGGTTCCTTTAGCATTGTTTGATTTATTTGAGTTTTTTTTGGTTAGTTTCGAGCCGTTCGGAGGTCGGAACGCGTGGGATGACATTTTTGGAGCATCGCTTGGCTTGCTCAGTATTGGAATTGGTTTGTTCGAGCTAAGTAACTCTTCTAAACTTAGTGTTGAGGGTATGAAACCCCGAATTACATGTTTTATGATTGGTATTGAGGTGACACACATGCTAGGTGACGGGCGTGTGGGAGTACACTATGTGAATTGTGACTCTATTGTTTCCATGGCATTGTATAGTGGCCTTATCGTCGTTATTTGTGTTTTCAGCGTGTGATAAAGTAATTGAGCTATCAATCATTCTAGGTATCATGTTAGGCTTTATGCCGATACTGTTGGGATCCATAGTGGTCATTTCTTACTGTCATCTCACTAATTTTACTGATATGGTCGTATTCAGTCATATCCAGGCATTCATATCATATCTCAGTTTCAGTTGTTATATATTGATACATCATATCATTGTTGTCGGGCTAGTTTCATGACATTGAGAGCCCGAGTGAATGGAGAGATTGATGACTGAGTGAGGCCGAGGGCCTGATGGTGAGGATGTTTATGGGATCGGGCTGCACACTGCAACATGTTTTACTGATTTATGCCACGATTGGCTTGTTATAGCTCTTGGGCTGAAGGAGCCCCTCCGGAGTCTGTACACACCCCTAGTGAGGGTAGGTACCTACTGAGTGTGAGTGCCGAGTGACGAGTGATTGGGAGGACTGAGTGAATTAATACTCTGAGAGCATGCATATGGTTTTATCACTGAGTTGCATCGCATTTGATATGCACACTTGACATACAGGCATAAAGATGCATTTTTCCTCATGTTGTATCACGTCATTCATGACTTCTCATACATATTGAATATAGGCATGGAGAGGTACTTTCCTCATGCTATCTGAAAATGAAACATTTATCTGATGAAAAGTTTTTGGGAAAAATTACATTTCTCAAGGAAGATTACAATTTTCAACTTAACCATATTTTTGGCAAATTTTCGATAAAAGACTTGGGTTTTTCACTGTTATATTTGAAAAGTGGAACTACTTTGGGAAACTATGAAAAGGCTGAGCATTTTATCTCTGAGCTACTCCTTTATTTGATTGCTTTACATTGTTACAAACTACTGTTGGTTATTGGTGTTGGACCCGACCTATGTTCCAACTTGTCACTACTTTCAACCTAAGGTTAGGTTTGTTACTTACTCAGTAATTGGGGTCGGTTGTACTGATACTACACTTCTGCACATTGCGTGTAGATGTTGATTGGTGTTGTTGTTGTGTTCGATGGTTGCTGTTTTGAAGTGGTACTTGCGTCCCTGTGATAGCTGCCTCTTTTGTTCGGGGTAGCCTTAGATTCTAAAAACTCTGTTTATGTAGTTTCAAACAGACGATGTATTATTTCATTTCAGTTTTGTAAATTCTATTCTTAGACGCTCATGATTTGTACTACCAGTCCTTGAGAAAGGTTTAAGATTAAGATAATTTCTTTGTTTGATTGTCTTATTACTATTATTGGAATTGGGCAGTTATTAGTTGGCTTACCTAGTGGGTTGGGTTAGGTGCCATCACAACTTATGAATTTTGGGTTGTGACATGCCCGCACTTCGGAACCCGACAGAACTCATAAAATATTACAACCCATTCAATTACGAGTCCAACCATACTAGTTTCACTCAAACCTGACTCCGAATCTATGTTCAAAACTCAAAAATTCACTTTATGAAATATTAGACAAAACCCCAAAATTTCACTTTGAAATCATCAATCAAATGCCAAAAATAAAGATGGATTAATGAAATATAACCAAAATCGAGTACAAAACCTTTACCCCAATCCATATGGTGAAAATCGCCTCCAAAATTTCCAAATCCGAGCTCCCCAACTCAAAATATATTAAATGAACAAAACCCTCGATTTAACATTATTTTGCCTCGTTTCTTGTGCCAAATGATCTTGAAACTCACTTTTGATACCTCCATTGGATTTCTTGTGAAATTCTAGTCAAGTTAGGCTCTTTAATCACTCCATTTGGCCTTATATTGAAGGAGATAGGTTGATTTCAATATTTGGAAATAGTACAGATTTTTAGATACGAAGTCAGTGGCAATTTTGTAATTAGTTTTAAAAAATCTAGCAACCCAATTCTTAGTAAAATGACCATAAAATCCTCATACGATGTCCAAATTCGACGATATTTTTTGCTATGACTCCATAATTACGATAAAAATCTAATGCTTCAATCAAAATAGAAATCAGAGCTCATTTGTTCAATGTGCTACCATTTATGCTTGAAGAAACGACGTCGAAACATAAGAAAAACGAGCGCAACACAATCCAAACCTATTCGAAACTCACCCGAGCCCCTCGGGACACTGTACAAATATACCAACAAGTCCCATAAAATAATACGGACCTACTCAAGGCCTCAAATCATGCATAACAACATCAAAACGACGAAACGCCTTAATAAACTTTCGAACTTTCGACTTCCAAAAACTCACGTCGAAACGTATCAAATCAACTCGGAATGAACTCAAATTTTGCACACAAGTCCTAATACATCATACGGAGCTACTTGTTCCCCCAAACTACCGAGCAAAATGCAAATGCTCAAAGCGACCGATCGGGTCGTTCCCTTTGTTTGAGTCACAATGTACCATATTGATGATATAATGATGACTAAAGAAAAATAATATATTTTTCATGAAAAAGCATGAAGCGTGTCCCACTTGATTTTCTCCATTCTTGAAGTGAATGTGGTAGCGGTTCATAATAAGTCTAAATAAAGACAAGTGATTGACGAATGAATGTGGGTGTGCCAAAGACCAAAATAATAATAGTCATCATTATGATCGTTGTAAAAAGGAGAAAAATAATGTTTCTCAATATAATCTTTCAAATGTGAAGGAGATACGTATCAATGTGGTATGTAAATAAAAGGCACGTTAAGATGCTTATGACCTATTCCTAGAAAATGTGACTTGTGATAAGCATTATAAATGCAAATCCATTCCTGAAAGTAAATGTGAAAATATAGATGTAATACAAATTATGCATTAGAATGTATTTATGCATGGTTGAATAAATACTACAACTCACCTCTACGGGAGGTTTGAGAGAAAGACAGATAATGGACATTATAATGTGGTTACATGAATATGTTATTGGTCGCGTACATGTGGTATGCCGAAAATATTTTGCCATTTCTTATAAAAGGTTATTAAAGACAAAAATAAAGCAAGAAATTATTTGCTTCTGATGATTTTGACCATGACAGTTATTATGATATGATTTCTGTGAAAGAGACATTTACCATACGGATGGTGTGATAAAAGATCTTGTTACAAAATAAGTTAAAAGCTCCGGAAGAACTAATTTTTTACTATCCGGATGAATGAAATTATTCATGACATTGATATTATAGTAAGTCTCAAAAGAAACTTTTTGAGTTGCAAATATATTAGCCAAAGTGGTTGGCATAAGAGACTATAAATGAAAGAACGATGGAATATATTCATATTACAATAATCATACCGGATAAATATGAAAGGTCATCCGATTTTTCTTCTATTTTTATTACACATGTATAAGCATGATGATGGAATCACATGCCACAAATAAACTAGAGGTTTACTAAAACAAAGATTAGTTGGCATGACCGGTTGGCCATCCCGGTTCTATTATGATGCGAAAATTACTTGAGAATTCACATTAGCATATATTGAAGAAATAGAGATTCTTCAAAAATTCTTTTGTGCTGCTTATTCTCATGATATACCAGTTAAGGTTGGGATTGAATCTGTTGCTATCTGGAATGAATAAAAGGTGATATATACGTATGGGCCCAATTACCTGCCATGTGGACCATTTATGTCACGACCCAAATTCCAACTCAGGTCGTGATGGTGCCCAACACCGGAGCCGGGCAAGCCAACATCAGTTTACTAGCGGATTTCTTTAATTATTTAAAATATTCAAGTACTTGTCAAATTTAGATTTAGAAATCATTTAAAGAAAACGGTCAAGTGAATGCAACTTGGTTAAATGAACTCAAAATATCGTTGCCTTCATATGTGGTGTAGCAAAAATATTAGAAAACTCACTACGTGTACCAAGACCTAGGGTCACAAGTCCAAAGGCGACTAGTGGAATATACAAAGTAGACAAAATAAATATACAACCGTCTGAAAGGAGTAGACAGAAATATCAAAAGAAATAGCAGAAACTCCACAGTGCTGCTGAGGAACGCCAGAGAGAGAAGCTCACCATGTAGTCTAATCCAGAAAGTACTCTCACGATCGCGCTCCGGTATGATAACCAGATGCACCAGCCTCAGAACATGTACAATTAAGTACAGAAGCGTAGCATGAGTACATATAAGCAAATATGTACCCAGTGAGTATCCCGTCTAAACTCGAAGAAGTAGTGACGAGAGGTAGACGTATTACTCACTAGGGTCATTAGCAATAATACAATTAAACAGGTTTAATTAGCAATTATGAAAATCAAGTAGACATGGATTATCAAGTATATGAACTACCACCTACCGCAAGTGCCAAATAACAACATTAATAAAAGTCCAAAGTCCCCCTTCCACATAGAACAATTCATTTGACAATATTAATAAGACTCTCAGTCAAATACATAGCATACAGTATGCCAAGGCATACGACTGAAGCGACGCAAAAATTAAATGTGCACTGCCGAAGGGTCGAACGGATCGAACCATAGATTCATCTATTACCCTGCTCGCAAATCAATCGTGCGACACGGTTGACATAATATAAAGCTACCCCACTCACGAATCATACATGCGACACGGGTGCTCGTATACATACACAGAATTATCAGGAAATATAGAGTTCACACTAGGAAAACAAGAATAATGGAAACAACAAGATTTAATGTAACCTTCCATTTTCTCATGCTAGTTTCAAGGATAATAATCGACTAGGAATACATACAGGGATACAAGTAAGGCATATAAGCATGCTTGTGAGTCCTAAAGACTACCCGACATAACATAGTAGTAGCTACGTACGGGATCTCTTCACCTTGTGCGTGCGTAGCCCCCGCAAATAAGGACAATTAAATCATTTATAATTACCTATGGGGGCAATTCCCTCTTACAAGGTTAGAAAGGAGACTCACCTCGCGTAGAACCTACTTCCCGGGTCAAGAACGCGCCCGAATCTCCAAACTCTACCCCCGAGGACTCGAAACTAGTCAAGTATTATATAAATACATTAATATACGCTCAAAAGTTTGAATTTCTCTTATTATTTTAGCTATTTTATCATTCTTGAAGAAATCCCAAAATACACCCCCGGGCCCACATGCTCGGATTCCGGAAATTTTTGAAGAAAACACTCACCCATAGCCTAATGGTCATTAATATATAGTTTTTACATGATTTCATGGTAGAAAAGTGGTGAAATTCCCTAAAGTTCATCAACCCTAGGTTTTCAGCCTAACCCCTTTGATTTCCACTAATTAGGTGTTAATCTACCTAAGATTTAGTGTAATAATCTAACATTTAAATGGAAATTACTTACCTTTTAGTAGCTAGGCCGAATACCCTCTTGAAAGCCCTCAAAATCGCCAATGGAGGAGAAGAAAAATGGTGAAAAATGGTTAAGTCCCAAATTAAATGGGCTCAATGCCTACAGTGACCTCGCACCTGCGGCTCGAGGACCGCACCTGCGGCTCGAGGACCGCACCTACGGTCCTACACCTGCGGATTTTTGGCAAGGAGCCTGAGGATTGCACCTGCGGTAGGAATTCCGCACCAGCGGACCCGCTCCTGCGGAGAAGGGTCGCACCTGAGAAGGTAGGACTTTTCTCCTGGGAGTCGCACCTACGAGGCCTCGACCGCTGGAGCGGTCTCGCACCTGCAATCTGGGCAACCGCACCTGCGGTCACACAAGACCTGGTGCACCAGCAGCTGAAACTGCTGGTTTTTGGCCCCGTTTGGTGTTCGGGAGGCACCTGGGCCCACCCGAACCCCCGTGCAATTATACCAACAAGTCCTAAATAATATTACGGACTTGCTCGAGCCTTTGGAACAACCAAAACAACACTAAAACTCGAAATGACTCCTCAAAACCCCCTAGAATCAAACTTAAGAATTTTCAAGTTCTTGAATTCGTCAATGCGCCGAACCGACCTATACTACTCGGAATGACACCAAATTTTACAAGCAAGTCATAAATGACATAACGGAATTATTCCCGGTCTCAGAATTCTGTTCGGACCTCGATAACTCAAAAACATGTTCAAAACCAAATTATGAACTTAAGGAAACTCTATTTTCGCTATTTGGCATCGAAACGCTCCTGGGTCATCCAAAACCTATTCCGGACATACGCACAAGCCCGAAATCATCATACAAAGCTACTGGAATTGGAAAAACTCGATTCCGAGGTCGCTTGCTCCGAACGTTGACCAAAGTCAAACTTGGCCTTAAAAGCCAAATCTTAAGGAACCAAGTGTTCCTATATTACTCTATACCCTTCCGAATCCAGAACCACCCGTCCCCGCAAGCCATGAATCACTGAAAGCCGCTACAGGAAGTCTTATTTATGGGAACGGGGTCCGAATATGAAAAATGACCTGTCGGGTCGTTACAATTTACTATTATATGATTTAACAGATGCATCTATTCTGTGGTCACATATGCGTTTGTTATCAACTTGCAATTTGACTTTTGCAAGGTTGCTTGCTAAAATTGACCACAATTCCAGAATATAAATTATGATAATTTATCTTGATAATGCTAGTTTAAATCCAAGTTGGTTTAGCAGAAATTGCATACCTCCAATTATAGCTAAATAGTTAGTTATAAGAACAAAACTCCCAAATAGAAATTTGGTATGAGATATATTATTTAATATACATCAGCACTTGTATGCATCTAGCCAACAAGTTATGATAATTTATAATCACAATTGGTTCATGGTCAGGAACCAAATAATTTTCATCTAGAAATATAGATGTGATTGATGAGTGGTGACTTTACCACTCATTTTAGCCTCTTTTCGTTATATTTTGCATCATTTAATGATAAAATGAGGTTGTTTATAGTGTTTATTGTTCGACTTTTAGGGAAATGATGCCGTGAAGTGATTGGCGTTGAATTGAAGTGGAGTTGAGCACAAATTGGTGAAAAAGTACAAAAACTTTTAGTGATTCCGCACCTGCGGACGTTTGGTCGTTGGTGCGACATCGCACCTGCGAAGTATTGTTCTGCAACTGCGCAAATGGCTCAATTATACACATACCTCACCTGCGACGTGGTTTCTGCACCTGCGGAACCACATGTGCAATTATTTGGTCCGCATCTGCGGAAAAGGATGAAGTCACTTGGAATCGCACCTGCGATGTGGTTTCCGCTTCTGCGGAACCGCACCTGCAAGAATTCTTCCACAGGTGCGGTCAACGGGCATCAAACCTGGACATATTTGTAAAATCATATTTTCCAAATCCCAAACCCACATATACTCGACCTAGCAGATATTTTTAGTATCTTTTGGCATTGTTTTAGATTATTTTCAGTCTTGAAGAGTAGAGAGAACAAATTTTGAATCTAGGGTTTGTACAAACACTTGGGTTTTGATGATTTCAAGCTTGTGGTTAAGGATTTGTTACCCATTTATGTTTATTTCTTCATTTCCTTTCTTTGTATTGAATATTAAAGTGTGTAGTATTTATTTCCAACACTTGAATCTTGTTTATGGAAATATTCATAGTTAAAGTGTGGATTAAATACCTTGTTGTGCTTATGTATTGAATGATTTTCATTTATTTAGGAAGTGGGTTGTTGTTTCTTTAATTATTCTTGTTCTTTAATATTTCCAAAGGGATTAGCTAACCCTAGGACTCGCCCATTAACTCCGAATTAATTTTGGAAAAGATAATTTGGGGTTGGGAAAGATTAATTAACAAGAACTTGAGGTTTTAACCCTCATTTTATTACCTAGGGATAGGATTGAACTACTTGTAGCCATATCCGGGTGTGGTTAATCTCTTAATTGAGTTAGGAATAATTCAATTATGAAGTCTTAATAGTCTTTGGAAGAAGCTAATTAAGAATTATTATCCGTGGCTAATTAATATAAACTCGCTCATATTTTTTAAATCATGAAATACATTGGATCGTTACTTGAGTGTAATTCCTGATGCATTCATTCTTGTAGCCATTGATCATTTTACTTGCTTTCTAGGTTAGTTTACATTGTTGCATTTAGTTATAACTATTTTCTAAACCAAAATCTAAGTGTTTGGCATTGCGCGATAAGTGATAATTCTCTTACATTCCTAATCGCCTATATATTGTTCTCTGTGCGATTCGACCCCAAACTAGTTGGGTTACTATATTTGACATCGATCGCTTACACTATTTTAAGGTGTAATTTGAGTGTATCAAATTTTGACGTCGTTGCCGGGGAACAATTTGGCGTAATTTAGGTTGTTCGAGAAATAAGCATAAGTGCTTTGGTCCAAACTTTTGAATATTCGTGTAATTATTTTTCTTACCTTGGTCTATTTTTCTTATTTGTGCTTTTTTAGTTTCTTATTTTTTAATATAAAAAAATGGCATCATATAATGAAAATTGGTCGGATGGTAGTTGTTCATACTTTTGATGACCCTTGTCCTTATTGTGGAGGACCACACTCGTGGCAAAATTATTTAAATTCTCCCGAGGATAGATTGTGCGCACAATCTCAAACCCATGAGTGGAGTATTTGTGATAGATATGGTTGCCAAAATGGTCATTGGTATGATTGTGTTTATTTGTCCATCCCTTCCCCAAGCCCCCGCTGTGATGATTCTACTTCTTGTGATGAAAATTTTAGGGATGAGGAAGTGGAAGAAATTGAGCAAGCCCGAAGTGGAGAGTTCAAGCTCATGTTGGATTGCTTATTTGAAGAAGGAAACAAATAGAAAAATTCCTTGGAGGAGCTTTTGGAGAATAGTCTCCAAAATGAATTGGCACTTGAAAGGTTGCACTCACAAATGGATGAAATGATTGAAACCTTAAGGGTACAAAAAACCTCGGAAGTGAGTGATAGCCAAGAATCATCCTTGGAGGTTGAAGTTGAAAATCCTTCCTTGGAACTTGATCAAAACCAAGAAGAACTCTCAAATGCTCAAAATGAGAGGATGATGCTCATGTTGGAGGCTATTCTTGAAAATGATAAAAAGCACAACTTTGCACTCGAGAAATTGAAACATGATGTGACTCAAAATGATGAGCATATCCGCACTTTGGAGGATCAAATGAAAGCATTGATGGAGGCTCATTATGCCTCTCAATTTGAAAGTGTGGAAGGAAGCCAAGAAGAGTCCAATTATGAGGAAGAAAGTGAGCTTTACTTTGAGGAATCAAGACTTGAACTTCCGCCAACCGACTCCATGAGTGTCTGTGATTCCAAGAAAAATATGGAATTAGAGTCAACCGGGGTGATTGAAAATGTTGTTGAAATTGACTCTAGTCCAGGGGAAAAAGAGGATGTCAAAATCCGGGAAAAATTGCAAGTTGAAGGCTTGAAGTCACATTTTAAGCATTTTTCAACATTGGAATTGTGTGGTGATATGGAAGTTGAACTACACGAATAAATAAAGGAGTGCGAGGAGGAAAAACTCATACCGTACATTTTACAATTTGAGGGAACAAGAAAGCAAAATGACATGCCTCATATGAAATCCAAGAGGTGCAAAATGATAAAATCAATGCTTGGCTCGGTCATCGACTTACCACCCCCTATTGCCCGTGGTCACAAGCTTGACCAAGCTAGGTGCCCAGTTCATATCGTCAAAGTAGCGAGAAAAGTGGTGAAGTTGACTTGCGTCGTGCCACGACGTTAAATGCGGCGCTTGGTGGGAGGTAACCCATCGTTTTCAAAATTTTTGGTCATTTTTGAAATTTTCTTTTTTAGAATAGCTTAGTATATTATTTTGTACTAATCTGCCAAGTTTTAGATTTTTTGGAGCTAACTTGCGAATTTTTGAGAGCGGGAATGCACCAAAATAGTGTTGCCCATAAATTGGTTGTTGATACCAGGCATTTCTGCACCTGCGGTCAGTTTAGTCGCAGGTGCGGACTCGCAGAAGGGGAATTAGGAGCGCAGGTGCGGAACTTCCGCATGTGCGGTGGTTTCTGCGCACGTGCTCCCTCGCAAGCGCGACATTTTTTTGCAGGTGCATAATTCGTGCAAAGAAAACCCCCTAACCCTCATTTCATCAGGTCAGTGTGTTTATTCCCAAAAAAAAACTCAAAGAAAAAATTAATATTCTCTGTTCCTCTCGTCTCTCATCTCGCATCTCTCAAGTAAGGCTTTCTCTCGCACAAGATTACACAGGTAATGTCTCATGGCTCCTCTCTCTTTTTCTTCTTTGTTTTCTCTTTGCTTTCCCTGCTCTGTCTTCTTCCTCTCTTAAGCCCTTCTGATTTAGGGTAATATTAGGGTGAGGATTTGGTTGAGAGTAGATTAGTGTGTGCTGGCTTCAGTGAACCAACATTTTGTGGGGAATTTGATTACCCAAATTTTATGAAAAAGAAACATTTCTCAACTGCCTGCAACGTGTTTGATAAATGGTCCAAAAGAAAATTTTGAGCGAGGTACCAAAGATTCAGTGTTAACAAATTTAGAACTCAATTTGGTACACTAATCTGGAAGTCTTGAGTACATATTAGTTGTTCAAAACCATGCCCCAAATAGAAAAATAGTCAAAAGTTTCTGGGCACTGAACCCTTGGACGAACTCCGCAGGCGTGAACAATTTTTCGCAAATGTGGCCTCGCACCTGCGAGTCGTTCTTCGCAGGTGCAACTTATGGTCCACTGAGCAAAGTCCGCAGGTGCACCCATTTTTCGCAGATGCGCAACCGCACCTGCGACTGAAGTTCCGCAGGTGCAGAAACTGGCAAATTTTAGCAATTCCAGTGAGCTTGCATCAGGGGCTTCCCGAACCCGTTCAACCTGGTTTTTTGACCTAATTGCAGTGTTTTAACTTGCTTAACAAGGTTCTACTGCCTGACTAACTTCGTTTTAATTTTTTTGAAGGTACTTTGAGCTTTAGATAGATCTAAACATGACGGACAATCCCCCGTTGAGTCACAAAATTGAAGAATATGTTGAAGAGAACTTTGATACTTCCAGATTCTTATCTGTTGCATGCCAGAGCCGGTATTATGATGATCTCCTCACAAAGAAACTAATACTTGAAAAAGGGATTGCCGCAGACAAATTGGCGGAGATCCTCCCTGATTTCTATGGCCGGCTAGTTGCAAGCGGCTGGACCTGCTTCGCTCCTGATCCATGTAAGGCTAATGAAGAATGGGTGAGAGAATTCTATGCCAACCTGAGGCGGACTCACTTCCAGAATCATGAAATCACCATACGGGGAAAGACCGTGAAATTTGGTGCTGACGAGATAAATGATTTTTATGGGCTCCCAAATCATTCGCTCGAGCCTTTGCAAGAAAAAGACACATGTGAAAATGGTGATTGACTAGTTACAAAGTTGTGTCCCCGGCCATAGGATGAGATGGGCTATCAAGAAGAGGAGCATCAAGTATGGTGATTTTACTGCTGAAGCAAAGATGTGGCTATATATCATCGCGAGCAGAGTATCCCCCTTGGGGAATGTGTCTGATGTCCCATATGCCAGGGCTTTGATGATTGCTTGCATCCTGGATGACATCCCTGTGAATGTCGGCCACTACATTGTGCAGGAGCTAAAGGAATACGTGCTTCAAGGTGGAACATATTCCCATCGTTGATTACAGAGCTATGCCGATGTGCACAGGTTAATGAGAGGGAGATCACTGGATATCGGCAGACAATCCATTCCACCCACTGAGAGTGATAGATCCAGGTAGTGTGCTGAAAAGCAAAAAGAGGAAGGTCACCACCACTACTGCCGGATCCGGATCCTCCTTACAGACTGCCTCAGCTGAGGGAACTTTTGCGGAGATGAACTTCCAGCTTGCATCCATTCGGGAGTTAGTGTCGCAGCTCCCTAGTGGGTCCTCACACTCCCAGCCCCCACCCGACTATTTCTCCAAAGTTGAGATGCATACTTAGTTCGATGCGCAGGCTAAGATGGCAGCATCTGTTGCCCAGCTCGATACCTCTTATACCAGCCTGGCCAAGGCGCATGTCGACCTCAAGTCAGCCTTTGACAAAGAAAAGGAGAAGAACAAAAAGAAGGGCAAATTCATGATAAAATATGGAGAGGGATCAAAGCAATCTTCAAGTGGGGGCAACCGAGCAGGCGGATACCGGCTGAGGATGCTGAGGATAGCGAGGAATACTCGTTCATGACAGATGCTGAGGATGATGATGATGAGGAGGAGGAGGATGCTGATGGCGAGAGTTCTCAGCATCACTGATTAGCCTTTTCTCCTGCAGTCTGTTAGTCTGATGCAGACCTCAGGGAGACCCTCAAACTATTTTTCTTTACTTTTGATATTGTGCAGTGGGGACACTGCAATATTTTTAGTTGGGGGTGGCTTTCAGAGCATATTGTATTTATACTATGACTTTGTGGATGTGCCCTTGTCGGGCTTTTGCCGGGCTTCGTTATTGTATGGATATGTGTGCCCTTGCCGGGCTTATTTTGTTATGTCATGTGCTCTTGTTGAGCTTGGTGTGATTAGTCTATTTTTATTTTTCTTTCTTTGCTTATTTTCTTTAGTAGCTTTTAGTTTGTATTATTTTTGCTTCTTTAGTATTAGTTGCTTTTATTTTAGTATTCTCTTTAGTACTTTTTTGTTCTTTTATTTTTATCTCTATGGTAGTATTTCCTTGGGTTTTCTTTATGCTACGGTTCTTTCCCAAGTAACATTTTTGAAGTGAACCGGGTGACTTTTCCCTATGATAGATGGCATGTCAACTTTCTTAAGGGAATTAGTCTTGTTTTTCTAGGTGGAGACTTTTGGATTATTTGGTACTAACAAAATTTGTCTCTTGTATGTGAAATGTGAATTAAGAATACCCCTCCAAATGTCGGTTTTTAAATCAAAAAAATAAAATAAAATAAATATATATAATAAGTTGCAGGGTAAAGAATAATTTGTGTGATAAAGTTTTGGCTCTTTTAGTGACTCTTTGTCCACTAGTTTGCATGGTATTGCTCTAGATGCTCTTATTAGGAAGTAAACTTGATCCGTCTTGACTAGTTCATGTGCCATGTGTGTTAGAGTTGTGTAAATAATTCTTGTGTTTACTCCATCATCTAGAACTTGCCAGGTTGGTCTTTCAATGCTAATGATAATTACGGTTGGTTGGAGAAATGACCTTAGTCATTCTTTGTGTTATTTGAAAAACCTCTTTTCCCTTTCAAGCTTACCATTGCATAAATATTATCACTAGTTACCCTATTTGAGCTTTTAACCTTTTCTTTGGTCACCTCATTACAAACCTTTCCCATTTTGTAAAATAATTCCCTCTTTTGAACATGTCCCTCCTTGAACATTGAGAATGAGGCTAGAAGCCTAAGTTGAGGGTGTGGTGTCAAGTTGGAAACTGGTAAGGTTGTATATTGAGTGTAGGAACATATACCTCAAAGTGTTCGCATGAAATTATTCAAGCTCCAAAAGAAAAATATATTAAAAAAAAGAATAATAAAAGAAAAAGAAATATTTGTATATATAGAAATATGGAGCCTTGAAGAAAATTAGAGAGGTATTTAAGGTGGTTAGATGTTGGTAACTAGGAGCCAATGAGAGTTATGTGGTTTGAAAAGAAACAAAGGGCAACAAGAAAGAAAAATGTGACTAGTGTTCAAGGAGGGTGTAGTCACTTGTACCCCAATATTTATCCGACCCTTCCCTAAGCCTACATTACAAACTTAAAAATTCCTTATGGGATCTCCAACCGAATGTTCTTGAAAAGGTGATGAATTAAAATAAGGGCAAGCCTATGGCATGATATGTTGTAACACTTGAAATTCTTTGTGAGAGTGAGTGTCTTTGTGAATTTGTCCTTTGTGTTGTTCTTGTAAATATGGCGATTTTGGGACTTTTTTTCTTGTAAGGGCACATGAATTAGGATGGAGGGGTGAAATTGATATATCCGGAAATGAATGAGTTGAGCATATGTAGTAGAACAGTGCTTTTGAGTCACTTCTTCAGGTTTATTCTTATCACTTGATTATTTTGAAACTCCCTTGCACTTCTTGAAGTTTTTTTGAATGAGGGAGTTATTCGGGTAAGATGCACATACTTGAGCCTAATTATTAGTACCAATAAAATCCATAAGTATAATTCTTAGTTGGAGAATGTGATTTGTAAATGATAGCAATACGACCTGTGCTTTAAATGGTAGAACCTCATTGAGTTGTTAGTTTTGATTTGCTTGAGGACAAGCAAAAGCTTTAAGTTGGGGTTGTTTATGAGTGGTGATTGTACCACTTATTTTAGCCTCTTTTCGTTATATTTTGCATCATTTAATGATAACATGAGGTTGTTTATAGTGTGTATTGTTCGACTTTCAGGGAAATGATGCCGTGAAGTGATTGGCGTTAAATTGAAGTGGAGTTGAGCACAAATTGGTGAAAAAAGCACAAAAACCTTTAGTGATTCCGCACCTGCGGATGTTTGGTCTCTGGTGCGATATGGCACCTGCGAAGTATTGTTCCGCACCTGCGCAAATGGCTCAAATGTACACAGACCGCACCTGCGACATGGTTTCCGCACCTGCGGAACAGCAGGTGCGATTATTTGGTCCGCATCTGCGGAAAAGGATGAAGTAATTTGGAATCGCACCTACGATGTGGTTTCCGCTTCTGCGGAACCGCACCTGCGAGAATTCTTTCGCAGGTGCGGTCAACGGGCATCAGACCTGGACAGATTTGTAAAATCATATTTTCCCAATCCCAAACCCACATATACTCGACCTAGCAGATACTTTCATTATCTTTTGGCATTGTTTTAGCTTATTTTCAGTCTTGAAGAGTAGAGAGAACAAATTTTAAAGCTAGGGTTTGCACACACACTTGGGTTTTGAAGATTTCAAGCTTGTGGTTAAGGATTTCTTACCCATTTATGTTTATTTCTTCATTTCCTTGCTTTGTGTTGAATATTTAAGTGTGTAGTATTTATTTCCAACACTCGAATCTTGTTTATGGAAATATTCATAGTTAAAGTGTGGATTAAATACCTTGATGTGCTTATGTATTGAATGATTTTCATTTATTTAGGAAGTGAGTTGTTGTTTCTTTAATTATTCTTGTTCTTTAATGTTTCCAAAGGGATTAGCTAACCCTAGGACTCGCCCATTAACTCCGAATTAATTTTGGAAAAGATAATTTTGGGTTGGGAAAGATTAATTAACAAGAACTTGAGGTTTTAACTCTCATTTTATAGATTCTACCTAGGGATAGGATTGAACTACTTGTAGCCATATCCGGGTGTGCTTAATCTCTTAATTGAGTTAGGAATAATTCAATTAGGAAGTCTTGTTAGTCTTTGGAAGAAGCTAATTAAGAATTATTATTCGTGGCTAATTAACATAAACTCGCTCATATTTGTTAAATAATGAAATACATTGGATCATTACTTGAGTGTAGTTCCCGATGCATTCATTCGTGTAGCCATTGATCATTTTACTTGCTTTCTAGGTTCGCTTACATTCTTGCATTCGGTTATAACTATTTTCTAAACCAAAATCTAAGTGTTTGGCATTGCGCGATAAGTGATAATTCTCTTACATTCCTAATCGCCTATATATTACTCTTTGTAGGATTCGACCCCAACCTAGTTGGATTACTATAGTTGACATCGATCACTTACACTATTTTAAGGTGTAATTTGAGCATATCAGTCATATATGATTTAATTATACCACCACTATAACGACCCGGTAGGTCGTTTTGTGAGTTAACACCCCGACCCACTAATAACTGCTTCCCCATGTCTATTTCTGCTTTTGGGACTTGTTTGAACATTGAGTGGTGAAATTCAGGGAGGTTTTGGACACATAGTCCTCATATGTGAGTTTAAGCATTAGAAATCGTAACGTAGTTGGAATTGTGGGAAGACGGTTCCGGAATGGGATTCCGTCGACTCCGTTAGCTCCGTTGGGTGATTTCGGAGTTAGGAGCGTGTACAGAATGTGCTTTTGAGGTCTGTAGTAGATTAAAGATTGAATTAGCTTAATAGTTGAAAGAGACAATATGGAGTTGACTTATTGGTAAACAACCTCGAAATGCGGATTTTATGGCTCGGATAGCTTCGTTAGGTGGTTTGGAACTTAGGAGTGTGTTCGGAATGAAGTTTTGATGTCCGATGTAGAATTAGGCTTAAATTGGCGAAAGTTAGTTTTTGGCGATTTTCGATCGGCAGTGGAAAATAGGCTATTGGGGTCAGAATGGAATTCCGACAGTTGAAGCAGGTTCGTAATGTCGTTTTGGATATGTGTGCAAATTTTCAGGTCAATCGGATGTGTTTTGGTTGGTTTCGGCATATTTGGTGAAATGTAGAAGTTTCAAAGTTCATAGGCTCGAATTTGATGTAATTTTGGTGTTTTTGTGTTGTTTTTGGTGTTTCGAAGGCTCGACTAAGTTTGAATGATGTTATGGGATGTGTTGGTATGTTTGGTTGGGGCCCCGAGGGGCTCGGGATTGATTTCGGATGGTTAGCGGAGGTTTGGACTTAGGAATTTGCAGCAAATAGCTGCTGGTGTGGTCGCACCTGCGGATGGGGAGCCGCAGGTGCGATGGCCGCAAGTGCGAAGATCATTGTGCAGGTACGAGAAGAGGCCAGGTTGGAAGAATCCGCACGTGCGAGGCATGGGCCGCACCTGCGAAGCCGCAGGTCCGGAAAAGGACTCACAGGTGCGAGAATTGGACTGTTAGTGGACTTTCGCAAGTGCACACCTGGGACCGCAGGTGCGGGTCTGTAGGTGCGGATTAGCTGGACAGAAAATATAAATTGGTGCCTCCGCAAACTTTTGGGCATTTCTTCCATTGTTGCATGCAGGTTGAGCTTGTTTGAGAGCAAATTGAAAGAGGAATTCGAGGGTCTTCAGTGGAGGTAAGTTTCCCGGATTAAAAACTTGTTTCTATGTTATTGTGATGGATTAGGATTGAAATTTGAGGAGTTAAAGTAGAAAAGTTGGGAAAAATGGGAAGAAGTTTCCCCAATTAGGAAATCCGAGAATTTAATAGGATTTTGTCGTCGACTTTCGATGATTCTTGTTTGAGTGAGTTCGTGGGTGAATGGGTGTTCTAAATTTGTAGCTTTCACTCGATTCCGAGACGTGGGCTCGGGGAACTTTTTGGGAGATTTTCCTAAAGTCGCGTATTAGCCTCGAACTTATTAGCTATTTTGATTCCTTAAAGTGATATTTACATTATGCAATCGAATTGAATAGATTTGGGCCATTCGGAGTCAGATACTCGTGGCAAGAGGGTGGTTTCGAGTTGAGTAGCGTAGTCGAGGTATGTGACTTGCCTAACTCTGTGTTGGGGACTTCCCCTAGGCTATTTTAATACTGTTTTATGTTGCTTGGGCGCCGTGTGCGTGAGGTGACGAGTACGTACACGGGCCATCATTGCTAAAACTCCATTTTTCCCTCCATGACTTAAATCATTTCACTCCCATTTCTCTGGTGCATGTATCGACTATGTAGTTTAGATTAGGAGATAGCATGCCTACCTGTCTTACTTGAATTTTTCCTAGTTATTACTATATGTACCATGTTTATGTAGTTTTATCCATATTTTTGCCTGTGATTTTTCCTGAACTGTTTTAAATAAAAATTGTATCTTGTAATTGTACTGCATTGCATATTTAAATTGGGACTACGGATAAGATTCCGGGAGCTTTCCCCATGTACTGCGTTGCATATTTAAATTGGGACTATGGACGAGATTACGGGAGCTTTCCCCCTGTACTGCATTGCATATTTAAATTGGGACTACGGACGAGATTCCGGGAGCTTTCCCCTGCACTGCATAGCATATTTAAATTGGGACTACGGATGAGATTCTGGAAGCTTTCCCCCTGTACTGCATTGCATACTTGTTAATGTGATATATGTTGTGCTGAGCCGAGGGCTCCCTGTTATTATTTCATTTTAGCTCATTGTTTCTACTGAATTGACACAGCTTATTATATCCCTCTGTTCAAATTTTAAACTGTTTTTACTATAAAAATCCAGTAGAGCCTTAACCTGACCTCGTCACTACTTGACTGGGGTTAGGCTTTGCACTTACTGGGTACCAATTTGTGGTGTACTCATGCCCTTTCCTGCACATATTTCTCGTGTGCAGATCCAGGTACCAACGCTCAGTTTCGTGGCTAGGGGTCCGAGCAGCAGCTTTTAGGAGATCGAAAGGTAATTCTTTTGCGTTCGCGGAGTCCTTCGAGTCACCTTCCACTCTAGATGTAGATAGATTTCTTTATCATGTAAATTCTCTCTCGTTGTATAGAGCTATTTTGAGACAGAGCTTGTGACTAAAGTGATATTCCAGGTTTTGGGAAATTTTATTTTGTACCAAGTGGCGATGTTTCATTGTAAACTCACTTATCTCCGTCTTTATTTCATGCTTCTATTTAATATCTGTTCCGCAATTAGGTTGACCTAGTGGTAGAGACTAGGTTCCGTCACGATGTTTTTTCGGAGGGTAAATCAGGTCGTGACAAGTTGGTATCAGAGCGTCTAGGTTCATAGGAGTCACAAGTCACAAGTCGGTTTATTAGAGTCTCGCGGATCAGTGCGGAGATGTCCGTATCTATCTTCGGGAGTCTATGTAATTGTTAAGAATAATCATATTTCTTTGATTTCCTTTTCGTGCAAGTTATTGACATCAAAAATTCTATTCTATTCTTTCCCACAGATGGTGAGGACCCGTACTGGGAGGACCGACGACTAGGCACCCGAGCCCCCTACCAGAGCCGCCAGAGGCCAGGGCCGGGGTAGGGGACGACCACGCGGTGCAACCCGAGCACCGACAAGAGTAGCAACCGAGGAGCCTATGGCAGCCCAAACTGGAGAGCCGACACATGAGGTCCCTATTGCTACTCCAGCCTTGCAGGAGACTTTGGCTCAGTTCATGAGCATGTTCAGTACTCTAGCTCAGGTTGGACTACTTCCGATAGCTCCCGCTACATCTCAGGCCGGGGGAGGGGCACAGACTCCCGCAGCCCGCACTCCTGATCAGATGGGCCAGGTTGATCAGGCCCCGGAGTATATTCCTATGCCCCCAACGGATCCAGTTTAGCATGATGCTAAGGCAGCCGCTTCTGAGGCCGAGCAACTCAGACTCGAGAGGTACAAGAAGTACCATCCACCTACTTTCAGCGGACTAGCTTCAGATGACGCTCTGGGATTTCTTGAGGAGTGTCATTGTATTCTCTGCACAATGGGCATTGTGGAGACCAGTGGGGTTTCTTTCATCGCTTTCCAGATGAGGGGAGCGACTTACCAGTGGTGGCGGGGCCTATGAGCTGAGTAGTCCGGACGAGGCAGACTCACTCACTTGGACTCAGTTTTCAGAGATGTTTTTGCGAGAGTATGTCCCTCAGAGCCTCAGGGATACTTGGCACGCGGAGTTTGAGCATTTTCACCAGGGTACTATTACTATGTCGGAGTATGCAATCCGTTTCAATGAGTTAGCTCGGCATGCACCAGCCTTGGTTGCCACAGTCAGAGAGCGGGTTTGCCGCTTCATTGAGGGACTCCATCCTAGTATTTAGACCAGTATGGCTAGATAGTTGGAGGGACTCACTTACCAGTAGACAGTGAGTATTTCCAGGAGAGTAGAGGGCATGTTCGCCTGGGACAGAGAGGAGAGGGAGGCCAAGAGGTCTCGAGAGACTGGCCATTTTTCAGGAGCTCGTGCACCAGCAACACGTCACGGTAGGGGCTTTGTGGGTCACCCTGTTCATTTAGCTCTTCCAGCAACCAGTGGTATTCTAGCTCCTCCTAGACCTCAAGAGTTATATTATGCACCGCCAGTATCCAGTATGCCTCCAGTTCGAGGTGCTATTTCCGGCTAGCCCAGCAGGCCAGCTCCTATTCAGTCTAAAATGCAGCGTCCTTCGAGGGGTTGTTTTGAGTGTGGTGACACTCGTCACTTGATTAGAGATTGACCCAGGGCCAGGAGGGGTGCACCTCCACAGTCTTATCAGCCTCCACGTGCTCCGTCGGGTCCTCCGGCTATTCTTCCGGCCCCAACTGCCACTTCACCTCCTTAACCAGCTTGAGGTGGGGGTCGGGGAGGTAGAGGTCACCCTAGAGGGGGAGGCCAGGCCAGATACTATGCCCTTCCAGCCCGTTCTGAGGTTGTTGCTTCAGACTCAGTCATCATAGGTATTGTCCCTGTCTGCCATAGGCATGCATCAGTATTATTTGATCCAGGCTCTACGTATTCATATGTGTCCTCTTATTTTGCTCCACATTTGGGGATATCTCGAGATTCTTTGAGTTCCCCTGTCTATGTATCTACTCCTGTGGGAGACTCTCTAGTTGTGGACCGCGTATATCGGTCGTGTTTGATTTCTCTTAGTGGTTTTGAGACTAGGGATGATTTATTATTACTCAGCATGGTAGATTTCGATGTTATCTTGGGCATGGACTGGTTGTCGCCCCATTATTCTATTCTTGATTGTCACGCTAAGACCGTGATGCTGGCTATGCTAGGCTTGCCGAGATTAGAGTGGAGAGGTACCTTAGAGTATACTCTCCACAGAGTCATTTCATTTCTTAAGGCTCAGCGGATGGTTGAGAAGGGGTGTGATGCGTACTTGGCCTATGTGAGAGATGTCAGTGTTAATACTCCTCCAGCTGAGTTAGTTCCAGTAGTGAGGGACTTTCCTGATGTATTCCCAGCTGATCTTCCGGGTATGCTGCCCGACAGAGATATTGATTTTGGCATTGATTTGTTGTCGGGCACTCAACCCATTTCTCTCCCTCCTTACCGTATGGCTCCTCTTAAGTTGAAGAAGTTGAAGGAGAAATTACAGGAGTTGCTTGATAAAGGTTTCATCAGACCCAGTGTATCACCTTGGGGTGCTCCAGTATTATTTGTGAAGAAAAATGATTGTTCTATGCGCATGTGTATTGATTATCGGCAGTTGAACAAGGTCACCGTGAAGAACAGGTATCCTTTGCCTTGCATTGATTATTTATTTGACCAGCTACAGGGTTCCAGGGTATTCTCCAAGATTGACTTGCGTTCTGGATATCACCAGTTGAAGATTCGGGAGCCGGATATCCCGAAGACTGCCTTTAGGACCATATATGGCCACTATGAGTTTCTTGTTATATCATTTGGGCTGACCAATGCCCCAGCAGCTTTTATGCATTTGATGCACAGTGTGTTCCGGCCTTATCTCGATTCCTTCGTCATTGTGTTTATTGACTACATCTTGGTGTATTCCCGATCACGGGAAGATCATGATAAGCATTTGAGGACTGTGCTTCAGACTTTGAGGGAGAATAGATTGTATGCAAAATTCTCTAAATGTGAGTTCTGGCTTGATTCAGTGGCATTCTTGGGCCATATAGTGTCTTGAGATGGGATCAAAGTAGATCCGAAGAAGGTGGAGGTGGTTCAGAGTTGGCCTAGACTGTCATCAGCTACGGAGATCCGTAGTTTTCTTGGTTTGGCTTGGTACTAGCACCATTTTGTGGAGAGATTTTCATCCATTGCAGCCCCGATGACTAGGTTGACCCAAAAGGGTGCTCCGTTCAAGTGGACTGAGGAGTGTGAGGAGAGCTTTCATAAGCTCAAGACAGCTTTGACTCCGGCCCCAGTATTAGTGTTGCCTACAGGTTCAGGGTCCTATATAGTTTATTGTGATGCTTTGAGGATTGGCCTTGGAGCGGTGTTGATGAAGGATGGTAGGGTGATTGCCTACGCGTCCAGAAAGTTAAATGTCCATGAGAAGAACTATCCAGTCCATGATCTCGAGTTGGCAGCGATTGTTCACGCCCTGAAGATATGGCGTCATTATTTATACGGTGTTCCCTATGAGATTTTCACTGATCACCGGTGTTTGCAGCACATATTCAAGCATAAGGACCTCAATTTGCGCCAGCGGAGATGGTTGGAGTTCTAAAGGACTATGACATCACTATATTATACCACCCGGGGAAGGCCAATATGGTGGCCGACGCCTTGAGTCGTCGGGCGGAGAGTTTGGGAAGCTTGGCATATCTTCCGGCATTTGAGAGGCCCTTAGCCTTAGATATTCGGTCCTTAGCCAGTCAGTTCGTGAGGTTGAATCTTTCAGAGCCTTGTCGGGTTTTAGCTTGTATGGTGGCTCGGCCTTCTATTTCTGACCGCATTTGAGAGTGCCAGTATGATGATCCCCACCTTTGGTTCTTCAGGACAGGGTTCGGCGAGGTGACTCCAGGGATGTGACCATAGGAGATGACGGTGTGATGAGGATGCAGAGTCGGATCTGTGTGCCCAATGTGGATGGGCTTCAGGAGTTGATTCTTGAGGAGGCCCATAGCTCGCGGTATTCCATGCATCCGGGTACCGCGAAGATGTACCAGGATCTGAGACAACACTATTAGTGGAGAAGGATGAAAAAGGATATAGTAGAGTTTGTGGCCAAGTGTCTCAACTGTCAGCAAGTCAAGTATGAGCATTAGAGAACGGGAGGGTTACTTCAGCAGATTGAGCTTCCAGAATGGAAGTGGGAGCGAATCACCATGGACTTCGTGGTGGGACTTCCTCGGACTTTGAAGAAGTTCAATGCTATTTGGGTGATTGTGGATCAGCTGACCAAGTCAACCCATTTCATTCCGGTGTTGACTACACACTCCTCCGAGAGGTTGGCGGAGATTTATATCAAGGAGATTGTTCGCCTCCATGATATTCCAGTATCTATCATTTCAGACAGAGGTATACAGTTCACTTCACGGTTCTGGAGAGCCGTTCAGTAGGAGCTAGGCACCAGGGTAGAGTTGAGTACAACCTTTCACCCTCGGACAGACGGGCAGTTCGAGCGCACGATTAAGATACTTGAGGATATGCTCTGTGCCTGTGTGATGGATTTTGGAGGTTCATGGGATCGATACTTGCCATTTGCAGAGTTTGCTTATAAAAAAAAACTACCAATCCAGCATTCAGATGGCGCCATATGAGGCTTTGTGTGGTAGACGGTGCCGGTCCCCCGTGGGATGGTTTGAGCCGGGCGAGGCCCGATTGTTGGGTACAGATTTGGTCCAGGACGCCCTGGACAAGGTGAAGGTGATTCAGGAGAGACTTCACGCAGCTCAGTCCAGGAAGAAGAGTTATACAGTCTGGAAGGTTCATGATTTGGCATTTATGGCTGGTGATCGGGTTTTGCTTCAGGTATCGCCTATGAAGGGCGTCATGAGGTCCGAGATTTATTGGCCCTTTTGAGGTGTTGTGGCGTGTTGGGGAGGTTGCTTATGAGCTAGCCCTGCCTCCCAACCTAGCAGGAGTTCATCCCGTGTCCATGCTCCGGAAGTATCACGATGACCCGACTCATGTTTTGGATTTCACTTCAGTCCAGTTGGACAAGGATTTATCATATGTTGAGGAGCCAGTAGCTATAATGGATAGACAGGTCAGAAGGCTCAGGTCAAAGGATATTGCGTCAGTAAGGGTTTAGTGGAGGGGTCAGCCGGTCGAGGAGGCAACTTGGGAGATCGAGCAGGATATGCGCGTTCAGTACCCTCATCTTTTCACAACTTCAGGTATGTCTCTATACTCGTTCGAGGACGAACGATTTTCTTAAGAGTGGGACGAATAAAGTGCGAAAGGGGGAGTAGTAATAAGTCATATAGAATCAATGGATTCATGATAAAGTAAAATCCCTCTATGACATATTTTAACCCTTTGTAACGATCAAGGCTGGTAAGTCCATCGGTCCATACAGTTGTCCATGTACCAGTAGAAGATTCGGCAGCTACCGCAGCCTCTGCTTCTTCAGGTGGAACTCCAGGTTGAGGAGTTACTCGAAATGCTGCCAATATACCTTGGTTTGGTACTCAGGAGTAAACATAAAGAAATATTGATCACTTTTGTCTTAATCTTAATAAAAAAAAAAGGAATCAAGCGTCTTGGATTCAAATATTTAAACAGTCTTTCTTGCTATCGAAATCTAAAAAAATATATATATGGAAATAAATTGCATCCAATAGGATTTGAACCTATACCAAAGGTTTAGAAGACCTCTGTCCTATCCATTAGACAATGGACGCTTTTCATTCTGATTTTTTTTTCTTCGTATTTTAACTTTTTGTTTGAAAAAAAACCCAGAAAGAATCGGATGTGAAAGAATTTTTGGAATTGAAAATGTAACGACCCGGTAGGTCATTTTGTGAGTTAACGCCCCGATCCCCTAATAACTATTTTCCCCATGTCTGTTTCTGCTTTTGGGACTTGTTGGAACATTGAGTGGTGAAATTCTGAGAGTTTTTGGACACATAGTCCTCATATGTGAGTTTAAGCTTTAGAAATTAGACCGTAGTTAGAAATGTGGGAAGACGGGTCCGTAATGGGATTTCGTAAACTCCGTTAGCTCCGTTGGGTGATTTTGGAGTTAGGAGCGTGTCCGGAATATGCTTTCGAGGTCTGTAGTAGATTTAGGCTTGAATTAGCTTAATAGTTGAAAAAGTCAACTGGGAGTTGACTTATTGGTAAACGACCTCGGAATGCGGATTTTATGGCTCGGATAGCTTTGTTAGGTGATTTGGGACTTAGGAGTGTGTTTGGAATGAAGTTTTGATGTCCGATGTAGAATTAGGCTTGAATAGGCGAAAGTTAGTTTTTGGCGATTTCCGATCGACAGTGGAAAATAAGCTATAGGGGTCGGAATGAAATTTCGATAGTTGGATCTGGTTCGTAATATTGTTTTGGATATGTGTGCAAATTTTCCGGTCAATCAGATGTGTTTTGGTTGGTTTCGGCATATTTGGCGAAATTTAGAAGTTTCAAAGTTCATAGGTCGAATTTGATATAATTTTGGTGTTTTCGTGTTGTTTTTGGTGTTTCAAAGGACCGAATAAGTATGAATGATGTTATGGGATGTATTGGTATGTTTGGTTGGGGCCCCGAGTGGCTCGGGATTGATTTCGGATGGTTAGCGGAGGTTTGGACTTAGGAATTTGCAGCAAATAGATGCTGGTGTTGTTTTACTGGTGTGGCCGCACAGGTGCGAGAAGAGGTCAGGTTGGAGGAATCCGCAGGTGCGAGGCATGGGCCGCACCTTCGAAGCTGCAGGTGCGGAAAAGGACTCGCAGATGCGAGAATTGGACTGTTAGTGGACTTTCGCAGGTGCACACCTGGGACCGCAGGTGCGGGTCTGCAGGTGCAAAAAATGGTCCGCAGGTGCGGATTAGCTGGACAGAAAATATAAATTGGTGCCTCCGTGAAATTTTGGGCATTTCTTTCATTGTTGCATGCATTTGAGCTGGTTTGAGAGCAAATTGAAGGAGAAATTCGAGGGTCTTCAGTGGAGGTAAGTTTCCCGGATTAAAAACTCGTTTTTATGTTATATTGTGACGGATTAGGCTTGAAATTTGAGGATTTAAATTAGAAAAGTTGGGGGAAATGGGAAGAAGTTTCCCCAATTAGGAAATCTGAGAATTTAATAGGATTTTGTCGTCGGTTTTCGATGATTCTTGTTTGATGAGTTCGTGGGTGAGTGGGTGTTCTAAATTTGTAACTTTCACTCGATTCCGAGACGTGGGCCCGGGGGACTTTTTGGGAGATTTTCCTAAAGTCGCGTATTAGCCTCGAACTTATTAGCTATTTTGATTCCTTAAAGTGATATTTACGTTGTGCAATCGAATTGAATAGATTTGGGCCATTCAAAGTCGGATACTCGTGGCAAGAGCGTGGTTTCGAGTTGAGTAGCGCAGTCGAGGTAAGTGGCTTGCCTAACTCTGTGTTGGGGACTTTCCCTAGGCTATTTTAATACTGTTTTATTTTGTTTGGGCGCCGTGTGCATGAAGTGACGAGTACGTACACGGGCCATCGTTACTGAAACTCCATTTTTCCCTCCGTGACTTAAATCATTTCAACATTTCTCTTGTGCATGTATCGACTATGTAGTTTAGATTAGGAGATAGCATGCCTACCTGTCTTACTTGAATTTTTCCTAGTTATTCCTATATGTACCATGTTTAGGTAGTTTTATCCATATTTTTGCCTGTGATTTTTCTTGAACTGTTTTAAATAAAAATTATTGTAACGACCCGGTCGGTCATTCCGTAGAATTTGAACCGTTATTCTTGTTTCTGTCTGGTTACACCTTGTTTAGTTGTTTATGATGTGTTGGAGTCGAATGGTTCGGGCTCGTAGTGGTTCTAATGAGAATTCAGACACTTAGTCTCTTAGAGTAGCCTTATAGTGAGAAAAGTCAACTGGGAGTTGACTTATTCGTAAACGACCTCGGAATGTTGATTTTATGGCTCAGATAGATTCGTTAGGTGATTTGGGGCTTAGGAGTGCGTTCGGAAGGTTGTTTTGATGTCCGGTGTAGAATTAGGCTTGAATTGGCGAAAGTTAGTTTTCAGCGATTTCCGGTCGGCAATGGAAAATAGGCTATCGAGGTCGCAATGGAATTACGGAAGTTGGAGCAGGTTCGTGGTGTCATTTTGGACGTGTGTGCAAATTTTCAGGTCATTCGGATGTGTTTTGGTTGGTTTCGGCGTCTTTGGTGGAATTTAGAAGTTTCAAAGTTCATAGGCTTGAATCCGAGGTGAATTTAGTATTTTTGCGTTGTTTTTGGTGATTCGAAGGCTCGACTAAGTTTGTGTCATATTATGGGACTTGTTAGTATACTTGGTTTGGGTCCCATGAGGCTCGGATAAGTTTTGGAAGATTTTTTGGAAGATTTTGGGGTTTTGAGCATAAACATGTAATGATCCAAAGGTCCATTTTTAGTTGTAGAGATCGAAATTTTATTTCGAGACTTCCGAGATTTTGATAATGAATTATAGGAGTGATCTGAAAAGTTTGGTCTAATTTCATCAAGTCGCGATTGAGTTTTTGACGCGAAATGTGAGTTAATTGTTTAACGAGCGAAATGAGTATGGCACTGAGCAAATGAGCTCCGAATTGAGTTTCGATTGAAGGACTATGTTCGTATTATTATTTGTGACTCACAGGAACAAGATTCATCGAATTCCAAGTTCGTATGGTGGATTTAGAACCCTTTTAGTGAAAATACACATTGCTGGCGCAACAGGATATGGTGTGCACCTTTAGCGACCGGATATGGCACTTTTCGCGACGAGATTTTGCTTTTAGCGACCAGAATTGGGTCTTTTTAATGCTGTTATGTTTTTTAGCCCATTTTAGCGTTTTTGGGTGAAAGAACACGGCTTGGGGCGATTTTTGAGCAAGAAATCATTGGGAATCTTGAGGTAAGTCACTTGTGATCATTTCTACTCCATATTAAATTATCATCGAATAATCCGACAAGATTACATGTTTTTGAAGTGTTTAATTGGGAAAAATCAGTAGAAGAAAAGTGAAACTAGGGCTTGAGTTTAAGAGACCTTTTAGGGGCGATTTGAGGGGTCAAACGGACTCCGATTTTAGAGTTCTTTATATGTACGGACTCGTGAGATGATGAGGAACATTTTGGTATAAATTTTTTCGAGTTCCGGGACGTGGGTTCGAGGGTCGGGATTTGACTTATTTCGGATTTTGTGCATAAAGTTGAGATTTTTCAATTGGGTTTCAATCCTTTAGCATATTTTGATGTTATGAATCTGAATTTGATAGATTTGGAGCAATCGGAAGTTGATTCGAGGGCCAAACACATTGCGGAGTAGCTTTTCGGGCTAGTTTGAGGTAAGTAATGTCTTTAAATTCTGTCCTGAGGGTATGAACCCCGGACTTTACATCCTTTCACGGATTTGGAGTGACGCACACACTGGATGACGAGTGTGGGGCGTGCACGAATTGGAAATTTGGAAAAATGTACCTTTTCAGGCAACTATTGAGTTGCGAAACCGCTTTTAAAGCATATGATTTATAGTATTATTGTGTTTTGATATACTTGGGTTGTAAGTCATGTGTGGGGCCTAGTGCCGATCTGTTTAACCCCTTGGGGCCTATTTTACTGATATTCTCACTACTTTGAAACTATGATTTTACACTCAGTCTTTCTTGTGAAATTGTTGACACTCCTATTTGATTATATTACTATTTCTTGAAATGAAATACTATTTTTGGTCGAGAATCCCGTTTTATTTATGGCCCAAGTGGCATGTTGAGAGTGTTTAACTGAGTGAGGCCGAGGGCCAATGTTTTGAGGATATTTATGATATGAGAGAGGTCGAGATCCTGAGTGATGACTGATTCCATGATGTGGCTTGTTTATAGCGCTTGGGTTGTAGGAGCCCCTCCGGAGTCACACACCCCCAGTGAGAGCAGGTACCTACTGAGTGCGAGTGCCGAGTGATGAGTGATTGGGAGGCATGAGTGACAGAGAGGTTTCCTGAGGGGCTGATGTTGAGTGACTGTGAGGTGCTGAGTGACTGTTATTGAGTGATGGTGAGGTGCTGAGTGACTGATTACGAGTGATGATTTTGCTCTAGGGGCGGTTTAAAATGATATTTTGCTGATCTTTTGATTATGATTTGTTTCATCTTTCAAACTGATATTTTGGGAGTTTTACTGAGAAATATTGGAAATTATACTTGTTTCAAGGATTTTTACGGAAACTGGTTTTCGAACTTATGTATACTTTATTGANTAGTTGGCGTATTACTCCCTGCACCTCTGTGTGTAGATCCAGGTACTGGTTTTGAGCAGTAGCCATTTGAGTTCATTCATCGTCAGCATTCGGGATTTTGAGGTAGCTGTCTAGCGTCCGCAGCTTCTCCATTTCCCTTCATTCATTAGTATTAGTATTTTATTCCAAGACATGGTTTATGACATTAGCAGTGTTAGTTTTATTCTTAGATGCTCGTGATAGGTTGACTCCACTCCTGGGGGATTTGTTTAGATAGTAGATTATATTATTATGTTTGCTTAAAGACTTAGAGAAAAAATGTATACTCTATTGCTGGTTATTATTGATTTTTGAGAAATTATATTAAAACAAATGTGTAGTTATGTGATGGTTAGCTAGCCTAGTTCCACGATAGGTGCCATCATGACCTGTTAGGACTTCGGATCGTGGAAAGTTGGTATCAGAGCTCTAGGTTACATAGGACTCAACGGTCATGAGCAGGTTTAGTAGAGTCTTGCGGATCGGTACGGAGACGTCTGTACTTATCTTCGACAGGATGCAGAAACCTTAGGAAACATTCCACATTCATGAATTCTTGTTGTGCGAATCCATTTTATTCATCCAAAATCATAACTCTTTGAATTCCTTTCATGTATTCGAAAGCGCATGTGAGCGCTTGGTATCAGTTGTGCATCGTCGGCTTGTGAATTTCATGGGTGAGATTTGATTTTTAGCATGTTGATAATGGGAAAGTCGGAAGGACTTGAGGCCAGATTTTGTCTGTGGCTTGAGTGTTGAGATTTTGTTTGTGTGAGCACATGTTTTGGGAAATTATATGTCTGTTGGTGTCCTTATTGACGAAACTTTGTGACTAGATGACTACGTGGTGAGTGTGATTGATAGTTAGATGTGTTCAGGTTGTTTGATTGTGGCAAGAATGGATTAGCGGGAGAGGTAGCAAGAATCATTGAGTAATTGACTTCAGTCTTAAGTTAGAATATGGCCTCGAGCTGTGAGTGTAGTGAAGGACTCTTATGTTGTTTAGATGTGGAGCGAAGCGGATCCTTCTATTGTGTTATGAGTTCCTGGTGATGTCCTTTGGGCTGACCAATGCCCCAGCAGCGGTCATGTAGTTGATTGCCAACGTATTCAGCCGTGTTATAACTCCTTTGTTATTGTATTTATTGATGGCATCCTGTCGTACTATCGTAGCCAGGGATAGCATACTCAACATTTGATGATGGTACTATAAGGATATAGGGAGAGAAGCTTTGTGCGAAGTTCTCCAAGTGTAAATTTTTGGCTCAGTTCAATAGCATTCTTGGGACACGTGGTGTCCAGTGAAGGTATCTATGTGGTCAGACGAGTATGAGTAGAGCTTCCAGAAGCTCAATAATTCCTTGACCACAGCTCCAGTGTTAGTATTGCCATCAACTTCAGGTTCTTATACCACTTAATGGGATGTCTTGGGGGCAGGCATTGGTTGTGTTCTAATGTAGGAAGGTATAGTAATTGCGTGATAGCTATGATTTTTGGAAGTGTATAGGGAGATATCATTTTGAGGTTAAGCAGGTAGGGGTATCTCATGCGGGTTGTCTTGAGGTGTGTGACCCTTATGTTTATCTGTAGCAACTTCTCTCTATCAGTAAATGATGTATGTTGTAATTTGAGTTTAGATCACTTGTGGGAGTTGGCATGACCATTACAATGGTGGATGTGAGATTTGCATTTGATTTGAGTGTTAGATAGTTTGGGTCAGATGAGCTTATGGAGAATTTAGTTGAACCTCACCACAGTATGGTGGCAGTGATAGTGTATGGGCACCATGAGTTATTATTTGTCTTGATCTCTGGCTTTGAGCCAAGTGGGGGAGTCCGCTAATGATAAGTTGATTACACGATTATGTGTTGTATTGGTTTCGGTTCGAGGTATGTTGGTAAATCAGTTATGACCTACAGAGGTGGAGTCTGGGAATGACTCGAGTGATGCAAATTCTTTGATACAGGTTGTAATGTACTTTACGGATAATGTACCTTATTGAATGATTGAGTTGAAATTGTAAAAAGTGTAGTGTGTGCAGTGTATAAGTGTGCTCGTTGCTTCAAAGGTGTGGATTACTTTCCTAGTATGTGGTCTGCAAACGGGGTCAGGTCGTACTTTCTGTTGGTCAGTATAATTGAATTTGCATAGAGTGAATGACGTTCGAGAATGGTTCTGACGGATTCAAGATTATATGTAGCACTTGAGGATCTTCAAGGTGTGAATTGGGCTAGAACTGAGATTTATGGGGAAGGTGTCACGGCCTATGGTGTATTTACATTATCATGGATTCTATCCATCAGTATCAGGAAAGGGAAGGTAATGACTTTAAATTCGCAGGAAGTCTCTTCAGGGTGGGTATTTATAATGTGGTGATTTTGGGGAATATTTGCGGCTTATGAGCCTAAGACGGTCTATTTTATGCCCGGGTTTTGTGTGGTGTATCTGGATTAGAATTTCGGTATCATGGCAAGGAAAAATATCAATTTGAAGGTAAGTCAGAAGGAACTTGGATAAATAGGACAGCTTGGTAGTAGGTCAGATCATCATGATAAGGGATATGGAGAGTTCTTTGGGTGTTAATGAGGTAATGAGTTGTTACAGGTGTTTCTTAGAAATTCTCTTAGGATTTGGTGGCATGCGTAGCGTGGTTGAGTTAGAAGGATTCAGTCTTGCCAGTTTGGTGTTGTACTAATGGGATTCAGAGATTTATGGATGGTTTCTACCACAAGTAGAGGTGTATATTTTCTACAGGCGTGAGGGCCATGTGATGTATAGTGATTTTTCTTCTAGATGGGGTCAAATGGGAAGTTCTTGGCCTGTAAAGGAGCATGAAGTTCTCATATTTATCACAGGATGGCATGGCGTATGCAGTATTTTGTGTATAGTGGAGATTGGCATATGTAAGGTCACGATTCAGTTTTGGAAGGAAGGTCAGCATTGGCAGTTTCAGATGACTAGGTAGGTGATACCACCATTGGGTGGCTTGATGAAGGCATACGTTCAGAAGGGGAAATGTTTTGAGTTAAGGGTGCTTCATTGGTATTGCGACGCTCTTTTGCTGGATCGACCGCTGATATTCAAGTTTGCTTGGTGGCACAGAAGAATTATAGGAGTATCCCCTGTGGAATGATTGAGTATTAGAGACATGATATATATTCGAGTGGTGGAATTGGGATCAGATATTGTAATTGATGCGCCTCATGGATTTCGAGACTGGGAGTTTTCATAAACAAATTATTTTGTGGTTGTGGACTATGAGGATGCGGTCAAAGCTAGTCAGGTGTTAGTATATGTCATGATTCAGTCATTATGAACCTTTGGAGAGTTAACTACTTGTTGTGGGTGACTATAGTTGATTTAGAATTATTGGTAGGTCAGTATGGGTGTGTGTTCTACACTGAGTCGGAATTGTTGACCCCAAATTGCTATTGTTGAGGGATGTACCATCCGATTATCATTGAGCTTATTCGTGTTTTGGAGTGATCTATGAGTTACCTTTCAGTGTTTTGAGGAGTTGTGATCATTGGTTGTATGTGCATAGGGTGCGGTTCTATCTGGGCTTTATAGCGAGATTTGAGTAAGGTAAGTAATTGGGTGTTGCAGGATTGAGACGTGTTGGTTATGTTCTTTCTGGTTCGGGTGGCATGGTATCGTCCAATTTTCCCCAGGGTTATGGCAATGCACTTTAAGTAATTGATGTCGAATTTCGTATGGCTATTGATTTTGAGCAAGGTGGCTTGGAGTATTTCATGTGGTCCAGCGGTTGGATGGGATCACATTTTGCGGCAGAGTTAGGTAGAGGTATGACCCTTGGTGTCAGATTTGTGTATTTTACGATGTGGGCCAGGCTTCTAGAATGATGTTGTGATGGTAATAGTTACTGACAGGATAGTCCTCTAGTGTGCGTCTTCTTTATTTTATAAATTGAGCTTTTGGGATGTTGTTATTGAGTGCACGAGTTGAACAAGTTATGGCTCTGGATGGTATAGTGGTATTGATGCTTATCAGACGAATGGTTACTAGATTCTGCGTGTTCCTTTAATCATCGGCAGCATATGAAAGTGTTAGAATGAGGCTCTGCTTGATGAGAGGTTATTTACCGGTATTAGGTTGTTATGAGCAACTATTGTGATTAGGAGTTATCGCCACGAGTGCTTGATTCATGTAGTGTATCATGGTATTTCATCTTGGGTTATGGATATGATTTTTTACAGTATGCCCAGACTTATTCAGTTTATAGTTGTGGGATTTTGATCTTGTAAATGGATTCAGAAGTGAAAATGTAGTTCGAAGTTTTATGGGTCAAGATTGGATTTTGAAATTTCATCTGTGTGGTGCTATCGGACCTATATGGGTCAGGGTGACGTGGAATCATCTTCGAATATGTGCATGGTAGGTTACACGGCAATTTTGGTGGTGTTTGGAATAGCCCTAGGCACGTTCGAGGACGAACGTGTGTTTAAGTGGCGGAGAATGTAACGACCCGGTCGGTTCCATAGAATTTGTACCATTATTCATGTTTTTATCTGGTTACGCCTTGTTTAGTTGTTTATGATGTGTTGGAGTTGGGTCGTACGGGCTCGTAGTGGTTGTAATGAGAATTGAGACACTTAGTCTCTTAGAGTAGCCTTATAGTGGGAAAAGTCAACTAGGAGAGTTGACTTATTGGTTAAGGACCTCGAAATGTAGATTTTATGGCTCAGATAGCTTCGTTAAGTGAATTGGGGCTTAGGAGTGTGTTCGGAATGTGGTTTTGATGTCTGGTGTAGAATTAGGCTTGAATTGGCGAAAGTTAGTTTTTAGCGATTTTCGATCGGCAGTGGAAAATAGGCTATCGAGGTCGCAATAGAATTCCGGAAGTTGGAGCAGGTTCGTAGTGTCATTTTGGACGTATGTGCAAATTTTCAGGTCATTCGGATGTGTTTTGGTTGGTTTCGGCATCTTTGGTGGAATTTAGAAGTTTCAAAGTTCATAGGCTTGAATCCAAGGTGAATTTAGTATTTTTGCATTTTTTTGGTGATTCGGAGGCTCGACTAAGTTTGTGTCATATTATGGGACTTGTTAGTATACTTGGTTGGGGTCCCATGAGGCTCGGATAAGTTTTGGAAGATTTGTTGGAAGATTTTGGCATTTTGAGCATAAGCATGTAATGATCCAAAGGTCCATTTTTAGTTGTAGAGATCGAAATTTGATTTCGAGACTTCCGGAATTTTGATAATGAATTATAGGAGTGATCTAGAAAGTTTGGTCTAATTTCATCAAGTCGCGAGTGGGTTTTTGACGCGAAATGTGAGTTAATTGTTTAACAAGCGAAATGAGTATGGCACTGAGCAAATGAGCTCCGAATTGAGTTTTGTTTGAAGGACTATGTTCGTATTATTATTTGTGACTCATAGGAACAAGAATCATCGAATTCCGAGTTTGTATGGTGGATTTAGAACCCTTTTAGTGAAAATAAATATTGCTGGTGCAACAGGATCTGGTGTGCACCTTTAGCGACCAGATATGACACTTTTAGCGACGATATTTTGCTTTTAGCGATCAGAATTGGTCTTTTTAATGTTGTTATGTTTTTTAGCCCATTTTAGCGTTTTTTGGGTGAAAGAACACGGCTTGGGGCGATTTTTTAGCAAGAAATCATGGGAAATCTTGACGTAAGTCACTTGTGATTATTTCTACTCCATAATATTAAATTATCATCGAATAATCCGACAAGATTACATGTTTTTGAAATGTTTAATTGGGGAAAATCAGTAGAAAAAAGTGAAACTAAGGCTTGAGTTTAAGAGACCTTTTAGAGGCGATTTGAGGGGTCAAACAGACTCTGATTTCAGAGTTCTTTATATGTACGGACTCGTGAGATGATGAGGAACATTTTGGTATAAAGTTTGTCGAGTTCCGAGACGTGGGCCCGAGGGTCGGGTTTTGACTAATTTCGGGTTTTGTGCATAAAGTTGAGATTCTTCGATTGGGTTTCAATCCTTTAGCATATTTTGATGTTATGAGTCTGAATTTGATAGACTTGGAGCACTCAAAAGTTGATTCAAGGGCCAAACACATTGCGGAGTAGCTTTTCGGGCTAGTTTGAGGTAAGTAATGTCTTTAAATTCTGTCTTGAGGGTATGAAACCCTGGTCTTTACATCCTTTCACGAATTTGGAGTGACACACACACTGGATGACGAGTGTGGGGCGTGCAAGAATTGGAAATTTGGAAAAATATACCTTTTCGGGCAACTATTGAGTTGCGAAACCGCTTTTAAAGCATATGATTTATAGTATTACTGTGTTTTGATATACTTGGGATGTAAGCCATGTTTGGAGCCTAGTGCCGATCTGTTTAACCCCTTGGGGGCTATTTTACTTATATTCTCACTACTTTGAAACTATGATTTTACACTCAGTATTTCTTGTGAAATTGTTGACACTCCTATTTGATGATATTACTATTTCTTGAAATGAAATACTATTTTGGGTCGAGAACCCCGTTTTATTTATGGCCCGAGTGGCATGTTGAGAGTGTCTGACTGAGTGAGGCCGAGGGCCAATGTTGTGAGGATATTTATGATATGAGAGAGGCCGAGAGCCTGAGAGATTATTGATGCCATGATGTGGCTTGTTTATAGCGCGTGGGCTGTAGGAGCCCCTCCGGAGTCTGTACACACCCCCAGTGAGCGCAGGTACCTACAGAGTGCGAGTGCCGAGTGATGAGTGATTGGGAGGCATGAGTGACAGTGAGGTTGCCTGAGGAGCTGATGCTGAGTGACTGTGAGGTGCTGAGTGACTGTTATTGAGTAATGGTGAGGTGCTGAGTGACTGATAACGAGTGATGATTTTGCTCGAGGGGCGGTTTAAAATGATATTTTGCTGAGCTTTTGTTTATGATTTATTTCATCTTTCAAACTGATATTTTGGGAGTTTTATTGAGAAATATTGGAAATTATACTTGTTTCAAGGATTTTTACGGAAACTGGTTTTCGAACTTATGTATACTTTATTGAGACTTGATATTTTACGATTTTGTGGATTGGTGTATTTGTTGTTGTGTGTTTCTTATTCTTCAGATTGTGATTTATTTTCATTACTACTGAGTTGGCGTACTCATCATTACTCCCTGCACCTCTGTGTGCAGATCCAGGTACTGGTTCTGAGCAGTAGCCATTTGAGTTCATTCATCGTCAGCATTCGGGATTTTGAGGTAGCTGTCCATCGTCCGCAGCTTCTCCATTTCCCTTCCTTCATTAGTATTAGTATTTTATTCCGAGACATGGTTTATGACATTAGCAGTGTTAGTTTTATTCTTAGATGCTTGTGATCGGTTGACTCCAGTTCTGGTGGATTTGTTTAGATAGTAGATTATATTATTATGTTTGCTTAAAGACTTAGAGGTACTACAGACGAGATTCTGGAAGCTTTCCCCCTGTACTGCATTGCATATTTAAATTGGGACTACGGACAAGATTTCGGGAGCTTTTCCCCTGTGCTGCATTG
Organism: Nicotiana knightiana; assembly: GCA_005239525.1. Classification (NCBI taxonomy): domain Eukaryota; kingdom Viridiplantae; phylum Streptophyta; class Magnoliopsida; order Solanales; family Solanaceae; genus Nicotiana; species Nicotiana knightiana. The sequence continues at coordinate 133,551 of ML369171.1, forward strand.
CATATTTAAATTAGGACTACGGACGAGATTCCGGGAGCTTTTCCCCTGTACTGCATTGCATATTTAAATTGGGACTACGGACAAGATTTCGGGAGCTTTTCCCCTGTGCTGCATTGCATATTTAAATTAGGACTACGGACGAGATTCCGGGAGCTTTTCCCCTGTACTGCATTGCATATTTAAATTGGGACTACGGACGAGATTATGGGAGATTTCCCCATGTACTGCATAGAATATTTAAATTGGGACTACGGACGAGATTCTGGGAGCTTTCTGCCTGTACTGCATTGCATAATTGTTACTGTGATATATGTTGTGCTGAGCCGAGGGCTCCCTATTATTATTTCCTTTTAGATCATTGTTTCTACTGAATTGCCTCAGCTTATTATATCCCTATGTTCAAATTTAAAACTGTTTTTACCATAAAAATCCAGTAAAGCCTTAATCTGACCTCGCCACTACTTGACTGGGGTTAGGCTTGGCACTGGGTACCAATTTGTGGTGTACTCATGCCCTTTTCTGCACATGTTTTTCGTGTGCAGATCCAGGTACCGGCGCTCAGTTTCGTGGCTAGGGGTCCGAGCAGCAACTTTTAAGAGACCGAAAGGTAATTCTGTCGCGTCCTCAGAGTCCTTCGAGTCACCTTCCACTCCAGATTTAGATAGATTTCTTTATCATGTAAATTCTCTCTCGTTGTATAAAGCTATTTTGAGATAGATCTTGTGACTAAAGTGATATTCCGGGTTTTGGGAAATTTTATTTTCTACCGCCAAGTGATGATGTTTCATTTTAGACTCACTTATGTGCGTTTTTTTTTCATGCTTCTATTTAATATTTCTTCCGCAATTAGGCTGACCTAGTCGTAGAGACTAGGTGTCGTCACGATGCTTTTTAGGAGGGTAAATCGGGTCGTGACAACCACAATGCACAAATATAGGTTCCCAAAGAAGGTTGAAAATGTGTTGGTAATCCCAACATTAGGGGGAGAAAATGGGCAGCTGAAAAAGTGATACGTGGAATAAATTATTATGAGTACATCTAGACCCTCGTACAAGAAAATATGAACTTGAAGTTCAAGTGATAATTAATTTGCAAGATATTGCCAGGGACATTTGCTGACCCATAGCTAAATGTCATATTTCACCTGCTAACGCTCAAATTAAAATAAAATCCATGATGGACATTGAGTGTATGACACGCATAAAGCGTAGTAGACTAATTGGTTCCAAAGATAAAACTCCTTGAAGAAGGAGTGAAGCAAATGATCAAGATGGTCAAAATAAGAAGGCAAGTGCTCTAGAAGAGCACCACGACATAACATTTTGTAAGACCTCATGGAAGAGACTCGGGTACCTGAAAATAATGAGATCTCGATAAGTTATGTCTTTATTGTGTGATGATGGAACCGATGTAAAATGATCACTGACGATATTGTTGATATAATGTATCGCTCAATATTATTAATATTAATGAGGATCTTGAGCTCAAATCTATCATGAAATTTGGACAGATAAATTATTGGCCAAATGAAAAAACGCAATAAAAATTGGCTTCACCTGAAAAATATGAAAATGGACGAATAGTCCCAATACCTGAAAGTATAAAGCTAGTAGAGGTATAAATGTGTTCTTATGGTGGATGTAGTCATTTCAGGTTTTAATCTGGTAATACATGAAAAACTTGATATGCGTATAATGGTCAATGAAGGGTTTAAATTATTTTGAAGCATATTAAGGTTCCTAAGAAATTTATTAAATAAAACTTCAGCAAATTCTTATGTGAATTAGAGCGATCATGGCGTACATGAGTTGTTTTTGTGGCTGGTGCACTAATATATCTTGCTAGAACTATGAGTATAAAAATATGCTAGCAAGATAAAGTTTTATTCCTATATGAAGATATTGAAATACTATTAGTATTATATTACAAAGGAAATCCTTGATATAGATTTATTTATTCTAACAAATATTATCAAGGTTTTGTTGATTATGCAAATGCATGCATTTTCTGAAGTATGTTCTTCAAACAATTTATTTGTATGTGAGAGAATTTCCATATTATCATTTCATAAGGTTGTCAATTGTTGATACTTATTCAAGTCATGTCAATATACTACCAACTGATGAAGCAAGTGACTCAAGACACAACAGATGTGTGACTCTTCTTTAAAAAGAAAATTTCAATAATATTGAAGACAATATTGCTTTCTTATCTCCATTGGAAGAATATATTGAAGGAGACGAAATAAAGCACATTTCACCTAAGTTCTTTTTAGACATGATCTTCGGCAGATTGGTGATGTAGATTTCCAACAAATTTATTTGATTGATACTTTGATTGATCTGTTCAATGAAATAAACAATAGTTGCCACATCTTCAAATCATGCTGAGATAATAGCTATTCATGAAGCTAGTCGGGAATGTATTTGATTCAGATCAATAACTCACCATATATAGGAAATGTGTGATTTTCTTATGAAAAAAGATAATCCAACTACACTATATGAAGACAATGTTGTTTGCATTGCTCAATGTTGATACCCAATTTTTCCTCAAACTATATTTTTTTAAAATTTGCATATATACCTCAAAATCACTTTTCATAATAATTGGCCTTTTTTCATAATTTTACCAATTTATTTTCCTATTATTTTGTGTTTTATATGCAATAACTATTCATAAATTGCATCATAAGTAATTTCAAATTATTTCTTAGCTCAATATATCATTCTATTCCTGTCAGGATTTAATTCTTTCATAAATTAGCCAATTTTGGCATTATTTAATTATAATTACAGTAATTTTACAATTATAGCCTAATCGTATATTTTATACCATTTTAATCACTGATTAGCCGTTTTATATTTTTTATATTAGCTAATTAACTTAATTGTACTTATTTAACCTTAATTTCATTTTTGTATAATTATTAGTTATTTTATTAATTATTTATTTAATTTTAAAGGGTATTTAACAATTGGCTATATTTATTTGAATTCTAGCCTAAAATCAACCCAACCCACCAGATTATAATAACCTAATTCTCCTACCCAACCCAAACCAATTCCTACCCGACCCAACCCCGGATCGATCTGAGTTGTTGATCAAATTAGATCAACGACCCAGATTTCACTTACCATAATTAAACCCTAACTACCCCCTCCCTCCGACCCCTCATCTCTCTACTCTCATCTCTCTCTCTAGTCTCTTCTGGAGACTTTCGTCTCTTCAGTTCTGATGAACTCCTTCATCTTCTCCGGCCACCCCTTTGCTGGAGATCTTGAAGCCTTCGTCCTCTTGCCTCTCATGGCTCTCCTATGCCGGTGATGTCCTCCCTAAGGCCCTCAAAGGGCGAGAACCCGTATGCTTACACCCATGGTGTTCCTGTCTACTTCAAACCTCCAGAGCTTGATTCCGAGTAGGGTTTATGACCCTGAGGCTCGAGCCAGTGTTATTCAAGGTCCTTCTCATCTTCTCTGAGGTTTTCTGTAAAACCCTAACTCTTAAAACTTTTCAATTCTTTTAGATCTATGATAGATTTGTGTATGTTTTGAGCTATTTCGTTGTTTTTCTCAAAGATTCTCTGATTTCCTCTAAAAAAGGTTTTCCGTTTTCAAAACTAGGGTTTCATGACCCCTCTTAAACGATTTTTCCATGACTTTTCAGTATTATCCTAAGGTCTCTACTGTGTTTTAACGATTCATTCAAGTTTCTCTATCTTATATGAGTTGTTGTGTTGAAATCCCTAATTTCTAGTCCTAAACCCTAAGTTCTTGATTTGTCTTTGATTATATGTTTGCATATGTGTTTGCGTTTCATGAGCTTTATGATTCACTGATATTTTACCCTATGTTATTCATCTATGCCTTTGATTTTTCTTGTTTTCCCGTTTATCTCATTGTTCACTATGTAATTCATATTAATCCCAGGTTTTTATGATTTCACTACTAGGGTTTCTGACTTCTTGCATGTTATCTATTCAATTCATGTTAATCTTCTTTGATTGATGTTATTCCTGTTCGAATCCATGATTCTCTGTATTTTACTTTAGGGTTCCTGATTTATTATTTGAATCCCTGATTCCTTGTGATTTGAAAACCTTACTGATTTCTTATGGGATATTCTTACTAATTTCTGACCTTTAGCTTATTTCTTACCTTGTTACATGGTTAATTTACTGTTAATTTATCCCTATTTCCTTAATTAGAATCTGATGAACCTAGTCTCAATTGCATCTTTGTACTGAGTTGAGATTGTTTCCTTATATGTTATATGCATGGGAACTTTCCTTATTTTGTTATTTGCCTACTAGCTGTTTGAATTTAACCCTTTCAATTAAGGGATACCTATGCTGATTTTACACTGTTTGAATATTCCTTTAAGCTTTATATGGTGTCTTTCCTTATTTTTTACTGACCGTTTGAATAACTCCCTTAATCATGGTAGTACTTGAGTTGATTTCACTGTGGTTGATACTAAGTTCCATAATTGTTGATTGATTCTGATTTTTACCTTACTTTCACCCAGATTTCAAAACTATATATATATATGCATATTTTTTCTCTCATTAAGACACGAACTGATCTGTTAAAAATTTCTCTCTCACAATTAAAAAGACTATTTGCTCTCTCTTCTGTGCTAACTACTACTATTCTAAGTTAGCCGACTACAAGCCAAGGCTAACCATTGTGCATCTCCTACTTTCCTGTTTGTGTTACTGCTTTCTTCACTTCACTGGTATGTTCTAATTTAGATTTCCGTCCTCAAACCAACATGTTTCTACTACTATTGTAATTCAGCATGCTTCTAATTTGCTTTTACTTATTATTCAGCATGTATTTAGGATCCTGAACTCCCTTCTTCATGTTAAGTTAGGCTTTATTTGTTTATGACCAGCATGTTTCTGTATACTTAGCACCTACTTCTTACATGCCTATGACTGGTACATTAGTTTAACCATGGTCTTAGTTGTTTTAGGGGTTAATCTAACCTAGTACTTTGTTGTACCCCTAATCCTCTAGGCCCTTAGGAGTTTCTGATTGTATGTCTATATGGGTATCTGCCTGCTACATGTCTGCCCTCACATGCTCTGTATTTGTCCCTCAAATCCCATTACCCCTGTTTGTGATTGTTGAACTATCCTTGGTCCTTTGTGTGATGTTAAGCTTCTATTTCCTTCTTCAAAACTGTTTTCTTACTCGCCCTTTCTCAAAACTGTTTTCTTACTTACCCTTTCTCAAAACTGTTTCTTACTTAAACCCTTTTAAAAAATAAAAAGCACTCTCACATATACTTTTAGAAGTTTAAGTTTAGCCCCCTTCGTGTGAGAACTACTTTGGGGACCCTTTGAGTTCCCTCTGAACTATGACACACAAGGCTGACACTTCCCACACTGCACATGTTTAACTCTTTGGCTATGTCTGGGTGTGAGCACTGCCCGGGAGCCCTTGAGGTCCTTAGAGAACTCTGACACACCCGGACTATGAAAGGCTATGAAACACCAAAGTCATTGAGGTTTGGAACATCTAGGCCTAATTGAAGGCTCCCTATAGAAGTAACTTCTTATTTTCCTTTGGTTGTGTAATTCATAATTCCCGGCCTGTAATAATCTGTAAGCAGATATTTGGGAATGTATAGTGGAAAGGGGAGGGTAGTTATATAGATGATCCATGTTAAAGGGTAGATACCATGCCTCTAGGTTTACATTTTCTTACGTGTGCACTAGAAATTCATGCTTAGGGAGGATTGTATGCGAGCATATCATGCATTAGATATCATGTTCCTTAGGTCCATGTTTACTGTTTCAACATCTTATTATGGTATTATCATTTATCATATAGAAATCATGCTCTAGGATTAAATGTTAATATAAACTTGTTATTCATGTAAACCAGTTCTAATATCGCTGTAATGTTGTGGTACACCTAAGAATCATGCTTAGGATAATAATGCGCTAATAAACAAGTCATCCTCTCTTAGAATCTTGTCCTTTAAACCTAGGGGTCAACCTAGTACTTCCTTTTAGGATAGTAGTCCTAGCCTCCTCCAGGACTGATAGGATGGGACGGGTAATAGCACGCAATAGAATCCGTGACCAACACACGCTTTAATTACCTTCACGGGGTGGGAACGGTAGAATATGGATATGATGACCGGAGCGCTAATACCACATGTAACCCATCTTCGAGGAGTGATTACCGGGTATTGCATTGATGTGATCCATATTATTATAAACCTAGGAAACCTGTATACGCTAGTTCATAATCATCTCTACTGTTTTCTAAACATCTATATGGTTAAGACTTAAATCCCCTTTTATTTGAGCCTTTACTTGTTATTTTCTAGTTGTAAAAATTCACGAAACCATTTGGCCGGGAACCACACTTCTGGATCCTGAGGGGTGCCTAACACCTTCCTCTTAAGATAATTTCAAGCCCTTACCCAAATCTCTAGTTAGCAACGTAGTTATAATTGAACCCCTTAGGTGCCCTAACGCACCATTAAAATCGTTAGGTGGCGACTCTTCAAAATATGCAAACCTATTTCCCAAAAGAAAAGAGTTGTCCCAACCAATGTCATAAACCCGATATTCCACGAGGAGGAAAAAAAGGGGCTCGACACTCAACTGAAAGGAGGATACATCAAAAGAGATAGAAAAAAGCACATTTCACCAAAGTTCTTTTTCACGCACGATCTTCAACAATATGGTGAAATTAATGTTCAACAGATTCGTTCGTGTAAAAATTTGGTTGATCTGTTCACTAAGGCATTACCAACTTCAAAATTTGAGAAGTTGAGACAGAAGATTGGAATGCGCCGTCTTCGATAAATAAAGTGATGTTTTCATGAGGGGGAGTAAGTTACGCGTTGTACTCTTTTTTCCTTAGCCAAGGTTTTGTCCCACTGAGTTTTCCTGGTAAGGTTTTTAACGAGACAGCAAATAAAGTGTATTACAGATATATGTATTGTAACATCCCGACCAGTCATTTTGATCAATTTGCACTTTGCTCGATAGAGTGAGGTCATGAGTAGCTCCTTATATTATGACTTATGTAAATTGTTGGTTTGGTTTTCTGGTTATTTGAAATTTATTTGGAAGAATGATTCTTAGCTAGAAGCCTTAAATTTAAAAGGTTTGACCAAGTTTGACTTTTTAAAATTTGATCTCAGATTGAATTTCTGATGGTTCCGTTAGCTCCGTTGGGTGATTTTAGACTTAGTAGCGTATCCGGATTGTGATTTGGAGATCCGTGGTAGAATTAGGCTTGAATTGGCAGAAGTTGGAAATTTGACAATTTTGGTCGGCAGTGGAAAAATTAGGTAGCGGGGTCGGAATGGAATTGTAGGTTCGTAGTGTCAATTGTGACGTGTGCAAAATTTGAGGTTATTTGAACATGGTTTGGTAGATTTCAGCGTCGTTGGCGAATTTCAGAAGTTTAGAAGTTTTTAGGCTTGAATCCGAGATTAATTTGGTGTTTTGGTGTGGTTTTGAGTGTTCCGAGGGTTCGGCTAAGTTCATACATTGGTATAGGACTGGTTGGTATCATTGTTTGAAGTCCCGAGGGCCTCGGGTGTGTTTCGGGTGATTTAATAGATTTAATTTTTGAGTTGGAAGTGCTTTTTCTGGTGTTTTGGAGTTGTTAGTGTTTTCCACAACTGCAGATAGGGAGCCGCAGGTGCAAGGTTCACAGGCGCGGTAGACTGAGAGCAGATGTGGAAAGGGCAGGTTGGAACTTGAGCGCAGGTGTGATGCATGGGTCGCAGGTGCAGAAGCTGAGGAAGCTGGCGTTTAAGTGAAGACCGCAGGTGCGAGATTCTTATCGCAGGTGCGGTAGTGCGGGTGCACGGATATGGCCGCAGGTGCGGACTTGTTGGGCGAAAAATCGCAATTCGAGGCTTTGTTCTCCATTTTTTGATTTTTGGATTTGAGGAGCTCAGGAGAGAGGTGATTTTCGAAGGATTTCAAGGAGAAACGTTGGGGTAAGTGATTCCAACCTATAATAATATAATTTCATGAATCTATGGCCTTATTCATCATCTAATTGGGAATTTGAACCAGGAATTTGGGAATTTAGGGCTTGAAAATTTGGAGAGTTTGATTTGGGAATTTGAGTGACCAAATGAGGTCGAATTTTGATAAATTTGGTATGGTTGGACTCGTGAATGTATGATCTTTCTAGTTTTGTAATTTTGTCGGGTTTCAAGACGTGGGCCCGGGGGCTGAGTTTGAGCCGATTTCGGGGTTTTGATCTAATTTGATAGTTTTTCTTGTGGAATTCATTCCATTAGAGTTTATTGATGGTATCGTTCTAGTTGTGAATAGATTCAGAGCTTCTGGAGGCTGAGTCGAGGGGAGAGACCATCCCGGTGTAAGATTTCTACACTGTTAAGGTAAGTAACTCTTCTAAACTTAGTGTTGAGGGTATGAAACCCCGATTTAGGTGTTATATGAATGGTATTGAGGTGACGCACATGCTAGGTGACGGGCGTGTGGGCGTGCACCCTGTGAAATGGGACCCTATGGTTCCCATGGCCCTATTTTGTCGATATCTGTGCTTTTACCACGTGATAAAGTAATTGAGTTGTCAATCATGCTAGATATCATGTTTAGACTTTATGCAGATACTGTTGAGACACATAGTGGTCGTTTCTTGCTATTATTTCTCAGACTTCATTGATATCTTGTACTCAGTATGCATTCATATCATATCTCAGTCTCAATTGTTAATTTTTCATGCATCATATTCTTGTTGCCGGGCTAATTTCATGACACTTTGAGCCGTGAGTGAGACTGGAGAAATTGATGACCGAGTAAGGCTTAGGGCCTGGTTGTGAGGATATTTACACCATAGCACGTGAGTTGTCCGTGCAAATCCAGGTATTGATATTATAGCATGTGAGTTGTCCGTGCAGCACGTGAGTTGTCCGTGCGGATCCAGATATTTATATTATGGCACGTGAGTTGTCCGTACAGCACGTGAGTTGTCCGTTCTTAGCGCTTGGGTTGTAGGAGCCCCTCCAGAGTCTGAACACCCCCAGTGAGCGCAGTCGACTATAAACGTGTGTGGATTGAGATACATGGCATTTGCATGCACACATGACATACAGGCATTTGCATGCATGCATGACATGCAAGCATAGAGATACATTTTGCCTCATGTTATATAGTATCACGTCGTCCATGACTTATTATACACATTGACATGTGGGCTCAGAGAGGTATTTTATCTTTGTTATTGAAAAGAAAATGAAACATCTTACTTAGTGTTGAAAAGATTTTGGGAGAAATCATAGTTTTCAAATTTACCTGTATTTCGGCACTTTTGGCAAAAGATTTGAGTTCTCACTATGATATTTGAAAGCATGCCTATTTTCTGGAACTGTGAGCGAGTTAAACATTTTACTTCTGAGATACTCTTTTTATTACTTGTATTACTCTATTGCGAACAGTTGTAGAATACTAGTATTGGATCCGAGCTAGTGTAGCTCGTCACTGCTTTCAACCTAAGGTTATGTTTGTTACTTACTCAGTACATGGGGGGTTGTACTGATACTACACTTTTGCACATTACGTGCAGATGTCGGTTGTTGTTGTTGCAATGCTAGATGATTGCGGGACTTGAAGATGTACCGGCGTCCCTGTTGTAGATGCCTCCTTTGTTCGGGGTAGCCTTAGATTATAAAACTTTGTTTATGTACTTTTCAAAAAAACTGTGTATTTATTTCATTGGTGCTTTGTAAACTCTATTCATAGAAGCTCATGATTTTTACTACCAGTCCTTGGAGAAATATAATGGATTTAGATAATTTATTTTGTTTAATTGACTTATGAACATTATTGAAACTGAATAATTATTAGTTGTCTTACCTAGCAGGTTGGGTTAGGTTCCATCACGACTAGCGGATTTTGGGTCGTGACAAGTTGGTATCAGATCTCTAGGTTCATAAGTTCTACAAGTCATGATCAAGTGCCTAGTAGAGTCTTGTGGATCGGTATGATGACGTCCATACCTATCTTCGAGAGGCTACAAGACATTTAGGATATACTTCCCATCTTTCCTTCTTTAGCATGCGACATTGATTCAGCTTGAAGCGTAACTCTTTGAACTATGTCCACGCATTCGTATGCGCACATGAGCGCTTGGTATCAGCTATGCATCGACGAATTTTGATTTCGGTGGTTGAGGTACGAGATATGATTTCAGCAGGTTGATGATGGGCCAATATGGAGGAATTGAGGTTGGGTTTTGTCTGTGACTTGAGTACTGAGACTTCGATTGTGAGAGCACGTACATTTGGGACTTATAGGTCCGTTTGTGTCCTTATTGGTGAGATTTTGTGACAGGATGACTATGTGTTGACTATGATTTGATTACGAGATGTGTTCAGATTGTTTGAATGTGAAAAGGAAAGTTTGATGGGGATGTAGCAAGGACTATTGGGTGTTTGACATCTGTATGGATTTGGCGTAGGGCCTCGAGTTATGGGTGTGTTGAAGGGACTCTCATGTAGTTTAGTTGTGGAGTAGATCTTTATGGCATGTTGTGAGTTCAGACTCGGGGAGATTGAGTGATTGCGTAATAGTTATGATTTTGGAGGAGTGTAGAAAGATATCAATTTGAGGCTAAGCAGGTGGGGTTATATTCTGTGGAGTGTCCTAAGGTTGTGTGATCCTTATGTTGCTTAATGGCGAGTTCCCTTTTCTTCCAGTAAATTGTATGTGTTGCAATTTGAGTTAGGGTTACTTATGCGAGCTGTCTTGACTGCTACAAGGATGAATGCGAGATTTGCAGATGATTTGAGGTATTAGGTGGGTGGTGTTATTTGAGCCTATGAAGGATTTAGTTGAATCTCACTGCGGTATGGTGGCAGTAATAGAGTATGATCATTGTGAGTTATTATGTATTTTGATCTACGACTTTGAGCCAAGTGGGGGAGTCTGCTATTGATAAGTTGATTTCACAATTATGTGTTGTGTTGGTTTCAATTTGAGGTATACTGGTGACTCAGTTAGGACTTGCAGCGGTGGAATTTGAGAATGAATCGAGTAAGGGAATTTCTGGATAGGGGTTGTATTACACTCCATGGGTATATGAGAATCATGAAATAATTGAGTGGTTAGTTGTGTAGGATGCAGTGTGCGTGGAGTAGTATATTACTCGGTTGCTTAGGAATGTGAGTTACTCCCTTGGGTTTTGGTGTGCTAGTGGAGCACAGGTCATTCGAGCCGTTTGGTCGGTCTAATTGAGGTTGGAGCAAAGTAAATGACTCTCGAGAATGGTTCTAATGGATGCAAGATTTATATGTGATAATTTGGGAATCTTCAGGATGTGTATTTGGCTAGAAACGGAGATTTACGTTGGATGGTGACAAGACTTGTGGCATTTATATATCATTATAAATTCTTCATATCAGTATGAGGAAGGTGAAGGTAATGGCCTTAGATTCGCAGGAAATTCTCTTCAGAGTAAGTATCTGAGTTGTGGTACTTTTGGAGTGCTTATGAGAGTATTCAGCGGCTTATGAGCCTTAGGAAGGTATGGTTTTATGTTAGGGTCTCGCGTGGTGAGTTTTGGTCGAGGATTGTGGTATTATGGTGAGGGGATGAATCAAATTGAAGGTAACTCATAAGTAACTCATAGGAATAGGACAACTTGGTAGTAGGTTGAATCGGCATGATAATGGGTATGATCGGTTCTTTGGGTGCTTATGACGTGGTGAGTTCCTACAGGTGTTTTGTGGAGAGACTCTTGGGTTTTGACGGCCTGCGTAGCTTGGTTGAGTTAGAGGGATTCAGTCCTGACGGCTTGGTTAAGTGCAATGGGTTTCGGAGAGCTCTCGATGGTCTCTACCATGATTTGAGATATATATTTCCTACTGGTGTGTGGGGCAGGTGGCGTATTGTGATTTTCTCTGGAAGAAATCAAATGGAAAGTTCTTGGCTAATCGAGTATGTAGTTGCTTGCGACTCGGAGTTTGGTTTTGAGATTTTTGTATCTTTCATATGATGGCATAATGGGTGTGGTGTGTTGTGTAGTATTGAGATTTTCAAGTGCTAGGTCAAAGTTTAGTTTTGGAGGGAAGGTTCTAAATTTGTAGGCAGCATGGACGGTCTCGGGTGACTAAGTAAGTGATAATACTATTAGGAGTGGCCTAAAGAGGATATACATTTCAGAAGGGGCAATGCATTTGATTTATGGATACTTCATTGGTATGGCGGCACCCCCTTGTTTGATCGACTACTCATATTCGTATTTTGCTATGCGACAAGGAAGAATTTTAGAAGTATTTCCTCACGGGATGATTGTGTGTGAGAGATGTGTTAGACATTCTGGTGGTGGATTTGGGATCATATATGGTGATTCGTGTGTCCTATGGATTTGGAGACTGGGAGTCATCAGGAGCGGATTGTTTCATGGTTGGGGACTGTGAAGTCATGGCAGAAGCTAGCCAGATGATAAGATGTGTTATGCTTCAATCAGTGTGGGCTTTCAGAGGTTTATTTATCTATGTTTGGGTGTCTGGAGTTGAATTGGGGGTCAATTGGTAGGCCCAATTAGGATGTGTAATCTACACTGAGTCGGATTAGTTGGCTCCATAATGCTATTGTTGAAGGATGTGCCATTCGGTTGTTGCTAAGATTATTTGTGTTCTAAAAATTTCTGTGAGTTACTCTTCTATGCTACGAGGAGTCGTGATTCGCTGGTTTTAGGCACACATGGTGCGGTCCTATTGTGGTATTATAGCGGAATTTGAGCGATATGAGTAATTGGATTTACATGATGGAAGGCGTATTAGTTATGTTCTTTCGGGTTTTGTGTGGAATTGTATCGTCTGATTCCCGTGTTTATGATAAGGCACTTTGGTTACTGGATGTCGAATTTTGCGTGGTTATTGCTTTTGAGCAGGTTGGCTCGAGGTATATGACATGGACCAACGTCTGCATGGGGTCGCACATTCCAGTGGAGTTATGTTGAGGTATGAACCTTTGTGTTAGAGTCGGGTGATGGTTCTACGGTGTGTGATGGGTTCTTAGATTTTTGTGGTGGTGGTACCCATTGAGTTTGCAGGCGGTTCTCTTGACCGAGTCATTTTATTAATTGAATACATTTGGGTTGTTGCTTATTGGTGCATGGATTGCACGGTTTGTGTCTTTGAATAGTATTGGTGTTGCGTGTTAGTAGGTTAGCTGGTATTCGATAAGATGAAGTATATCGTTCTTGTTAAAGGAGAGGGAGCTCCACGACTTGTTGAATTGATGAATGGATATGAGTTTTCGTGTGTTCTTTCATTTGTCGGCAGTGTACGAAGGATTTAGAGTGAGATTTTGTTAGATATGAGGATTATTACCGGCATTGGGTTGTTCTGAGCAGTTACGGTGATCGGAGATTTTTGCTATGAGTAATTGAGTTATGAGGTATATCATGCGATTGTGTCTTGGATTATGGTTATGACTTGATACAGTTTGTTCAGACTTATATAGTGTGTAGGTTGCAGGATTCAGATCTTATAAGAAATTCCGGATGAGTGGAAAATGGAATTCTAAGGCTAGGGGTAGGTTGGATGAAGAAATTTTTGGTATGCTGTGTAATCAAAGCTATGCGGGATAGGGTGACGTGGGATCACCCCCGAGTATGTGTGTAGTAAGGTTATTCGGTGATTTGATGGCTTTTAGAACAACTATTGGCACGTTTGGGGATGAATGTATGTTTAAGTAGGAGAGGATGTAACGACCCGACCGGCCGTTTAGAGAAATTTACACTTCGCTCAGTAGTGTGAGGGAAGTAGATCCTTATGATGTATTATGACTTATGTAAATTTTTGGTTTTGGTTTTCAGGTTATTCGGAATTTATTTGAAAGAATCATTCTCAGCTAGAAGCCTTAAATTTGAACGGTTTGACCAAGTTTGAATTCTTAGAATTTGATCTCGGATTAGATTTCTGATGTTTCCATTAGCTTCGTTGGGAAATTTGGACTTAGGAGCGCGTCCGGATTGTGATTTGGAGGTCCGTGGTAGAATTAGGCTTGAATTGGCGGAAGTTCAAAATTTGGCAACTTTGGTCGGCAGTGGAAATTAGGTATCGGGGTCGGAATGGAATTCCGAAAGTTGAAGTAGGTTCATAGTGTATATTTTGACGTGTGTGCAAAATTTGAGGTTATTCGGATGTGGTTTGGTAGGTTTCGGCGTCGTTGGAAAATTTCGAAATTTTAGAAGTTCTTAGGCTTGAATTCGAGGTTAATTTGGTGTTTTGGTGTGGTTTTGAGTGTTCCGAGGGTTCTCCTAAGTTTGTATATTGGTATAGGACTGGTTGGAATCATTGATTGAGTTCCCGAGGACCTCGGGTGTGTTTCGGGTGATTTAACAGATCTAATTTTGAGTTGGAAGTGCTTTTTTCTGGTGTTTTGGAGTTGCTGGTGTTTTCTGCACATGCGGATGGGGAGCCGCAGGTGCGAGGGTTGCAAGCGCGGTAGACTGAGAGCAGATGCGGAAAGGGAAGGTTGGAGATTGAGCGCATGTGCAGGTGATGGCCGCACCTGCGAGCTCGCAGGTGCGAAAGCTGAGGAAGCTGGCGTTTAAGTGAAGACCGCAGGTGCGGTAGCACGGGTGCACGGATATGGCCGCAGGTGCGGACCTGCTGGGCAGAAAAACCAATTCGAGGCTTTGTTCTCCATTTTTCGATTTTTGGATTTGAGGAGCTCGGGAGAGAGGCGATTTTCGAAGGATTTCAAGGAGAAACGTTGGGGTAAGTGATTCTAACCTGCAATGGTATTTCATGAATCTATGGACTTATTCATCATCTAATTGGGAATTTGAACTAGGAATTTGGGAATTTAGGGCTTGAAAATTTGGAGAGTTTGATTTGGGAATTTGAGGGACCAAATGAGGTCGGATTTTAATAAATTTGGTATGATTGGACTCGTGAGTGTATGAACTTTCTAGTTTTATAATTTTTGTCAGGTTTCGAGTTGTGGGCCCGGGGGTTAGGTTTGAGCCTATTTTGGGTTTTTGATCTAATTTGATAGTTTTTCTTGTGGAATTCATTCCATTAGAGTTTATTGATGGTATCGTTCTGGTTGTGAATAGATTAGGAGCTTTTGGAGGCTGAGTCGAGGGGCGAGAGCATCCCGGTGTAGGATTTCTACGTTGTTAACGTAAATCTTCTAAACTTAGTGCTGATGGTTTGAAACCCCAAGTTAGGTGTTATGTGATTGGTATTGAGGTAATGCACATGCTAGGTGACGGGTGTGTGGGAGTGCAACCTGTGAAATGGGACCCTATGGTTCCCATGGCCCAGTTTACTGGCCCTATTTTGTCGATATCTGTGCTTTTACCATGTGATAAAGTAATTGAGCTGTCAATCATGCTAGATATCATGTTTGGCCTTTATGCCGATACTGTTGAGACCCATAGTGGTCGTTTCTTGCTGTTATTTCTCAGACTTGATTGATATCTTCTACTCAGTCATTTTCATGCATTCATATCATATCTCAGTCTCAGTTGTTAATTGTTGATGCATCATATTCTTGTTGCCGGGCTAATTTCATGACACTATGAGCCTTTGAGTGAGACTGGAGAGATTGATGACTGAGCAAGACCTAGGGCCTGGTTATGAGGATATTGATACCATAGCACGTGAGTTGTCCATGCAACACGTGTTTGTCCGTGCTGATCCAGGTATTGATATTACAGCACGTGAGTTGTCCGTGCGGATCCAGATATTGATATTATGGTACGTGAGTTGTCCGTGCTTAGGGCTTGGGCTGTAGGAGCCCCTCCGGAGTCTGAACACCCCCAGTGAGCGCAGTTGACTATAAACGTGTGTGGATTGAGATACATGGCATTTATATGCACACATGACATACATGCATTTGCATGCACACATGACATATAGGCATAGAGATGCATTTTTCCTCATGTTATATAGTATCACGTCGTCCATGACTTATTATACACATTGACATGTGGGCTCGAAGAGGTATTTTGTACTTGTTATTGAAAAGAAAATGATACATCTTACTTAGTGTTGAAGAGATTTTGGGAGAAATCATAGTTTTCAAACTTACCTGTATTTCGGCACTTTTGGCAAAAGATTTGAGTTCTCACTAAGATATTTGAAAAGCATGCCTACTTTCTGGAAATGTGAGCGATTTGAACATTTTACTTCTGAGATACTATTTTTATTACTTGTATTACGCTATTGCAAACTGTTGTATAATACTAGTATTGGACCCAGCCTAGTGTTAGCTCGTCACTACTTTCAACCTAGGTTAGGTTTGTTATTTACTCGGTAGATGGGGTCGGTTGTACTGATACTACACTTCTGCACATTGCGTGCAGATGTCGGTTGCTGTTGTTGTTGTGCTCGATGATTGCGGGACTTGAAGAAGTACCGGCGTCCCTGTTGTAGCTGCCTCCTTTGTTCGGGGTAGCCTTAGATTATAAGACTCTATTTATGTACTTTTCAAACAGACTGTGTATTTATTTCATTGTTGCTTTGTAAACTCTATTCATGATTTGCACTACCAGTCCTTGGGAAAATGTAATGGATTTAGATAATTTATTTTTTTTAATTGACTTATGAACATTATTGAAACTAGATAGTTATTAGTTGGCTTACCTAGCAGGTTGGGTTAGGTGCCATCATGACTAGCGAATTTTGTGTTGTGACACGTACTCTTTTTCCTTCACTAAGATTTTTTCTCACAAGGTTTTTTCTTAGTAAGGTTTTAACGAGGCATATTATCTATGGACATCCAAGGGGGAGTGTTATAAAATCTTGAATTATGGTGGATGTCCATAACCACCAAAGGAGTAGTGATCACTACTCTTCTCCATTATCTCTATAAACTCCCCAATGATCTTCCTTCGTGATCTTTCTCTCAAATTCTTATGACATATTCATGTAAAATATTATGTGGTGACCATTCTACTCAATAGTGGCCATCCCACAAAATAGTGGCTATTCCACTCACTATTTTACAATAGTGATTCTTCACTTTTTATGCCTATATAAAGGCCTTGTAATAGATATGAAAGAAAATACAATTGAAGAAGAAATAAGAATCTCTCATCTCTTTCTCTAGGAAAGAAAATTCAATTGAAGAAGAAATAAGAATCTCTCCTCTCTTTCTCTCTATATCTCTTAGCTTATTTTTTCTTGTTCTATATTGTTACTTTGAGCTATATTTTATAACAAGAACTTGCTAATCAGGTTTTACGTTAATTCACAAATAATGTTAATATGATGGCAGTTGATTTCGGAACAAAAAAATGTATATGCAATTTTTAAACAGTTCCTAATTTTTTTTAACAAAGTTCATTCATGTCATTCTTATATTTACTATATGTGATTTATCATATGCACCCATAAAAAAGGTGTGATGACCCGATAGGTCATCTTATGTTTTAAAACCAAATTCTATGATCTGAAGCCTTAAAAAATTTGTTTTAGCCTTCCTCAATTTTTGTGCACAGTCCAGACGTCTTTTCGGAAAACTTTTATGTCAAAACTGAGAAAAATATGAAACCTTACCTTAAAATTCACTTGAGTTGACTTCGATCAACGTTTTGAGCAAACGGACCCAGATTTATATTTTAACGGTCTCGGTGGGTCCGTATCGTGATTTGGGACTTGGGCGTATACCCAGAATCGAATTCGGAAGTCCCTAGCTCGAGTTATCGCATTTTATAGAAATTTGAAAATTTAAGGCTTAATGAATTGGAAATGGTTGACCAATGTTTGACTTTTGAATATCGGGCTTGTACTTTTGGTTCCGGAGCCCGGTATAGGTCCAATAGTACATTTATGACTTGTCTATCAAATTTGGTGAGAAACGGAGTTGGTTTGACGTGATTCGGACGCCCGGTTGTGAAAATAGAAGTTTCAAAGTTCTCTTGAAAATTTAATTTGATTTGATACTCAATTCGTAGTTTTAGGTGTTATTTTGGCGATTTGATTATGTGATCAAGTTCATATGATGTTTTTAGACTTGTGTGCATAGTTGGTTTAGAGACCCCAGGGCTCGGGTGAGTTTCAGATAGGCTACGGAGTGAATTTGGACTTAGAACATTGTTGGTGTGCTTCAGTTTTGTTGCAGGCCTCAGATCTCGCAATTGCGAGGTTAATCATCGCATTTGCAGCCACTATTGGGTTCGCGTTTGCGATCTACTCATCGCATTTGTGAAGAGTAGCTGGGGAGGCTAGAGTTCGCATTTGCGAAGTGGGAGTTGGGTAAGCAGTGATCACAAATGCGAGTTTACTATGAATACTGAGTACTTGATATTGATATTGTGGGATCGGGTTACACACCGTAAAAGGTGAAATAAGGGTGATATATTGAGGTGGAATAAGGGTGAATCTATATTGTACGATGGGAACGGGTTGCACGCCGCAACATGTGTAATAAGGGTGGATTGTTTTGGTGGTATAAGGGTGAACTATGATTATGATATCGTGATATGGTGTGATCGGGTTGCGCGCTGCAACACTTATATATGTATTCATTGTTTTTTATGTTGTTATGAGGAAACAAGGGAGGATTTTGTGACATACGGTAGGATCGGGTTGTGCGCCACAACAATCTATGTGTTTTTATTTCCCTGAGCTGTGTAAGCTTTATAGTATTTTCTTTTGCATTTAAGGATTGGTAAATTTTGAACGTTGTTGGCTTATTTCCTGGAGTTGTAGTTATTACTTGTAATTTACTGCTTTATTCCATTCTGTATTTCCTTTTCTGTCTTTATTATATATATTGCGTACAGGTTGTAGTGTGAGTGACCCGTCTTAACCTCGTCACTACTTCGTCGAGGTTAGGCTCGTCACTTACAGAGTATATGGGGTCGGTTGTACTCATACTACACTCTACACTTCTTGTGCAGATTTTGGCATTGGTCCCAGTTGATCGAGAGGCATAGCAGCTCGGACTGGTTCTTTGGAGACTCAAGGTAGATCTGTTAGCGTTCGCAGACCTTGAAGTCCCCATCTATCTTTCCCTGTTTTATTGTTTCTTTCGTTCAAACAGTTGTATTTCTTTCAGACTTTTATGTGTAGTAAATCCTAGAAATTCGTGAATTATGACTCCAGATCCGGGTTGTAATATATATTAAAGCTTTTGTATTATTTTTCACCTGTTTTATTCCGTTTTAGCTTATTTGCTGCTATTTACTGAATTGAATAAGGATTGTCTTAATAATTCTCTAACGTTGGCTTGCCTAGCAAGTGAAATGTTAGGCTCCATCACGGTCCTGTAGGTAGGAATTAGGGGTCGTGACAAGTTGGTATCAGAGCACTAGGTTGCCTAGGTGTCACAATTCACAAGGAGGCTTAGTAGAGTCAGGAAGATTGGTACGGAGACGTCTGTACTTATCTTCCAGAGGCTAAGAAGTTTAGGAACAAATTTCACTTCTATTATTCTCTGTCGTGCGATTTTGTTCTCTCAATGCTAATTGAACTTTTCTACTCTTATTCTCTCGCAGATTGTGAGAACACGTACCGTGTCTTCAACTGAGCAGCAGCCAAAGCCTCTAATGGCAGCTCCTACGAGGGGCAGAGGTCGAGGTCGTGCCAGAGGCCGAGGCAGGGGCAGGGCTCATCCCAAAGCCCGAGCAGCAGCCCCAGCAGTGGAGCCTCAGGTACAGTTTGACGAGGAGGTTCCAGCACAGACTATTCCAGCTGAGCCAGCTTAGGTTTCGGAGGGATTCATTGCCACCCTAGTGCTTCAAGACGCTTTGGTTTGTTTGGTGGGCCTTATGGAGAGTGTGGCCCAGACTGGCATATTTCCCATGGCACCAGCCTTCTCTCAGGCTGGAGAAGGAGCCAGACTCCTGCTACTCACACTCTGAAGCAGATGGATCCCCTGTATCAGACTCTAGTAGCTCATCCGGTCGGAGTAGTTCAGCCGGTTGTTGCGGCACAGGCCGGTGATGGGTCAATTATATCTTCTGAGGCTTTATGGAGGTTGGACAGGTTTACCAAGCTCTTTATAGTTCACTTCAGTGGTTCTTCTTCAGAGAATCCCAGGAGTATCTTTACAGTTGTCATGAGGTGCTACGGAACATGGGTATAGTGGAGACCAATGAGGTCAATTTTGCTGCATTTCAGATGTCATGTTCCACCAAGAAATAGTAGAAAGATTATTTGTTGACCAAACTAGCTGGGTCGCCTGCTCTTACTTGGGACGAGTTCTCTCAACTCTTCCTAGAGAAGTTCCGCCTTATCACATTGAGAGAGGAACATTGTCTTAAGTTCGAGCGTCTCTAGCAGGGCAGTATGACTATTACTCAATACAAGACCCGTTTTATGGACTTGGCCCGTCATGCTCTTCTTCTGCATCTTACCGAGAGAGAGAGAGAGAGGCTGGGGAGGTTTATTGATGGACTTGCTCAGCCTATCAGATTGAAAATGTCTAAGGAGACTGGGAGTGAGATTTCTTTTCAGGCGGCTGCCAATGTCGCCAGGCGAGTCGAGATGGTTCTTGCTCAGGGAGGTCAGGGATTTGACAAGAGACCTCTTCATTCCGGTGGGTTCAACGGTGCCTCATCTAGAGGCAGGGGTACTATTGGTAGAGGCCATCCTCCCATTCCATTTCATTCAGTGCTTCAGGCATCCCACAGTGCTTCAGAGAGTCGTGGTCCTTATGTGCCTCATTCTGGACAGCCAGCCTATAGTGCACCACCAACCCCTATTAGTGTACCTCCTATTCAGAGTTATTATCGCGGTCATCCGGCACGTTCGGGTCAGTCTCAGTTTTCGCAGCCATAGTACCAAAATGGATGTTTCAAGTGTGGTGGTTATGGGCATATCAAGAGGACATGTCCAAGATTATTGGACGTCATGCCACAGCATCAGGGTTTCGTGCCATAGTTCCGGCACCAGTTGCTGCATTGCCTGCTCAGCCAGCCAGAGGTAGAGGCCAGACTGTTAGAGGTGGAGGTCAGGCAGTTAGAGGTGGAGGCCATCCAGCTAGAGGTCGTCCCAGGGACGTAGTCCACGGTGGTGGGGCCCAGCCCCGATGTTATGCTTTTCCAGCCAGGCCTGAGGCTGAGTCATCTGACATTGTTATCATAGGTACTGTTTCAGTTTGAAGTAGAGATGCTTCAGTTCTATTTGATCCAGGTTCTACTTACTCCTATTTGTCATCCTATTTTGCTTCATATTTGGTTGTGCCTCGTGATTCTTTGACTGCTCTTGTGTATGTGTCCACACCAGTGGGGGATGCTATTGTTGTAGACCGCGTTTATCGTTCATGTGTAGTCAACATTGGGAGTCTTGAGCCTAGTGTAGATCTTCTACTTCACGATATGGTTGATTTTGATGTTATCTTGGGTATGGATTGGTTGTCACCTTATCATGCTATATTAGACTGTCACGCTAAGACGGTGACCATAGCCTTGCCGGAGTTGCCTCGATTAGAGTGGAGGGGGACTCCAGGCCATTCTACCAACAGGGTCATCTCTTATACGAAGGCTCGGTGTCTTGTCGAGAAGAGGTGTATAGCTTATTTGGCTTATGTTCACGATTCTAGTGTAGAGGTTCCTTCCATGGATACAGCACCAGTTGTTCGTGAGTTTCCAAAGGTGTTTCCTGCAGACCTGCGGGGGATGCCACCCGAGAGGATATTGATTTCTGTATTGATTTGGCTCCGGACACTCAGCCCATTTCCATTCTGCCATACCGCATGGCCCCTCCAGAGTTGAAAGAATTGAAGTAACAGTTGCAAGATTTGCTTGATAAGGGCTTCATTAGATCTAGTGTCTTGACCTGGGGTGTACCTGTGTAGTTCGTGAAGAAGAATGATGGATCGATGAGGCTGTGTATAGATTATCGGCAGTTGAACAAAGTCACCATCAAGAACAAGTATCCATTGCCAAGGATTGATGACTTATTTGATCAGCTTCGGGATGACTAGGTGTTTTCGAATATTGACTTGAGATCTGGTTACCATCAGTTAAGGATCAGGGCATCCGATGTCCCTAAGACATCTTTTCGGACTCGGTACGGGCAATATGAGTTTCTAGTGATGTCCTTTGGGTTTACAAATGCCCCAGCAACATTCATGGATTTGATGAACCGGATGTTCAAGCCTTATTTTGACTCATTTGTGATTGTGTGTATTGACGACATCTTGATGCAGTCGAGAGGAGCATGAGCAACATCTTAGGATTGTACTTCAGACTCTGAGAGCCATCCAGCTACACGCTAAGTTTTCAAAGTTTGAGTTTTGGTTGGATTCAGTCGCTTTCTTGGGCCACGTTGTACCAACAAAGGGCATTCAGGTAGATCCTAAGAATATTGAGGCAGTTCAGAACTGGCCTAGACCCACTTCAGCCACTGAGCTCAAAAGTTTCTTGGGTTTGGCAGGCTATTACCGTCATTTTGTGGAGGGGTTTTCATTTATAGCAGCCCTATTGAACAGGTTGTCCCAGAAGGGTGCCCCATACAGATTGTTAGATGAGTGTGAGGAGAGCTTTCAAAAGCTCAAGACTGCTTTGACTACAGAACTGGTGTTGGTGTTGCCCACTGGTTCAGGGTCTTATAGGTATATTGTGATGCATCCCGTGTTAGGCTCGGTGCAGTATTGATGCAGGAGGGCACGTTGATTGCATATGCAGCGGATTGAAGGTTCATGAGAAGAATTACCATGTCCATGACTTATAGTTGGCAGTCATTGTTCATGCACTGAAGATTTGGAGGAACTATCTTTATGGTGTGTCGTGTGAGGTCTTCACGGATCATCGGAGCCTTCAGTATTTTTTCAAGCAAAAGGATCTCAATTTGAGGCAGAGAAGGTGGTTGGAGCTATTGAAAGACTATGATATCACCATATTGTATCATCTCGGGAAGGCCAATGTGGTGGTCGACGCCTTGAGTAAAAAGGCAGCGAGTATGGGCAGCATTGCGTTCATTCCAGTCGGTGAGAGGCTGCTCGCATCAGATGTTCAGACTTTAACCAACCAGTTTGTGAGGTTGGATATTTCAGAGCCCAGTCGTGTTCTAACCTGTACAGTCACTCGGTCTTTTTTGTTTGAGCACATCAGAGGTCAACAGTATGACGACCCTCATTTATTGGTCCTTAGGAACACAGTGCGGCACGGTGGTGCCAAGCAGGTTACTATTGGAGATGACAGAGTCTTGAGGATGCAGGTTCGTGTTTGTGTGCCTAATGTGGTTATTGGACTTCGTGAGTTGATTCTTGAGGAGTCCAACAGTTCCCTATATTCCATTCATCCGGGCGCCACCAAGATATATCAGGACTTACGGCAACATTATTGGTGGAGGAGGATGAAGAAGGACATAGTCGCTTATGTAGCTCGGTGTCTAAATTGTCAGCAAGTAAAGTATGAGCATTAGAGACCTGGTGGTTTGCTTCAGAAGATAGAGATTCCTGAATGGAAGTGGGAGCGTATCACTATGGATTTTGTTGTTTGACTCCCATGGACTCAGAGGAAGTTAGATGCCGCTTGGGTCATTATGGATAGGCTGACCAAGTCAGCGCATTTCATTCATGTGGCAGTTACATATTCTTTGGAGCGGTTGGCTGAGATCTACATCCACGAGATCGTCCGTCTTCACGGTGTGCCTGGGTCTATCATTTCTGATTGAGGTACCCAGTTCACATTGCACTTCTGGAGGGTAGTACAGCGTGAGTTGGCCACACGGATTGAGTTAAGCATAGCATTTCATCCTCAGACGGACAGACAGTCAGAGCGCACTATTCAGATATTAGAGGATATGCTTCGCGCATGTGTTATAGACTTCGGAGGATTGTGTGATCAGCTCTTGCCCCTTGCAGAGTTCGTCTACAATAATAGCTACCAGTCGAGCATTCAGATGGCTCCCTATGAGGCATTATATTGTAGGCGGTACCGGTCTCCAGTTGGGTGGTTCGAGTCGGGGGAGGCTCGGTTGCTGGGTATAGATGTAGTACAGGATGCCTTGGATAAGCTCAAGATTATTCAGGATCGACTTCGCACAGCTCAATCCAGGCAGAAGAGTTATGTCAACCGTAGAGTTCGTGATGTTGCGTTCATGGTCGAGGAGAGAGTGTTGCTCCGGGTATCACCCATGAAGGGTTTAATGAGGTTCGGAAAGAAGGGCAAGTTGATCCTTAGGTATATCGGGCCCTTTG
Source organism: Nicotiana knightiana (assembly GCA_005239525.1). NCBI lineage: Eukaryota > Viridiplantae > Streptophyta > Magnoliopsida > Solanales > Solanaceae > Nicotiana > Nicotiana knightiana. The sequence goes on from ML369171.1 coordinate 157,681, forward strand.
AGATTCTGGAGAGAGTGGGAGAGATGGCTTACAGGCTTGCGTTTCTGATCACGCTCAACTATGTCTTATAAAAGACTAAGCGGGCGTTGCAAATATAATCCGGGGTCTTATAAGGCTTCAATTACTTCACCAGTCCTCAATGATTTTCTAGGCATGCACCTGCAACACGTTAGAAAACGTTAAACTTTCAATGTGAAAACGAAAATTTGAAGAAAATTGACTATATTTCAGAATTTTGTATTTCTTCCAACTCAATTGATAATATCGTTAATTCCCCGGCAACGGCGCCAAAATTTGATCACGCTCAACTATGTCTTATAAAAGACTAAGCGGGCGTTGCAAATATAATCCGGGGT